>JAKUCV010000753.1:107613-129786 GCA_028386065.3 Turnera subulata
TTTGTTGGCCGGCTAAGCCGCCTTTGTCGGGTATAGGTTGTGAATTATAACACTGTGCAAGTGAGTCCTGTCTAGGAGGCTGGGTTTTAAGTGAACCACTGTTCCTCCAGTCTTTCCTGGGGATTTATCTTGGAATGATAATTCTGTCTAAGGAGAAAGGCTAGGCCATCTTTCCTGGGAATTATCGAATCAGTTCAATTCACTAGTTGTTTGTAGTGGGAAAATTACCCGAGTTTTCCCAACAGTTCCATACTCTCCCTGATGATGCTGCTGGTGGCCATCTTCATATTGCACATTTTTTAGGCTGTCCTACATGTTGCTTTGTTAATGGTGCTCTACATTGGCTGGCACCTGCAAGTAATTATGATATTGGTAAGCACTATGAGATTGTTGCTCTCCATCTCGGGACACTGGAACGTTACAAGCTGCCGCTGCCTGTTGGGGTTAAGTATAGAAGTCTGGCAACTCTTACGATCTTGGGAGGATCTTTGTGTGCAACATTCACTGATTACGGTAACCAAGTCATGACGTCTGCCATTGATGTGTGGGTGATGAAGGAATATGGAGGAGAATGGACCAAACTTCTCAACTTTACAACAAACAACAGAAATCATAATTGGGTCTACCCTATAGCTTACTCCCAGAGCAGAGAAAAAGTTTTGTTGCATTTTGATGATCCTTACGATAACCTCCGGTGGTATCACCTGAAGCAGGAAAAGTTCATCCCTATTAAGATTCCTGGTGCGCCAAAGTCTTTTCAACCCATGCTTTGCTTGCCAACCCTTGTCAACTACGGAAGCTGACAAATGATCGATAAGTTACAACGTCTATGCTCTAGTACTCCGGTGGTATTTTTGTTTGTTCTACCAAATTTACTTCTCCTAATTATTCCTACCTGGTTCATGCTAGAATTATTGAGTACACATAATCAGTTTTTTTTTTTGTTCCAACAAAAACAGCTCCAATTTCTGTGTTTGGAGTACTCTGACTCAGTCCTTTGGTTTTTCAAGGCTTGCTTCAATATATCATTTTGGTGTCTTTTCTCTAAGCCCATCTTCCTGGTCTTCTACATTTTTCTTTTGAATACAATGCATTGTGAAAAGAGCGCAGCTGAAACTAATATAGCTAGCAACAATTTTATGCTGTTAAGTTTCTAAATCTCCCATGATGATGAGACTTAGGCATCCCGTAGGCAACTGCATGCGCTGAACAAACATTTGGTTCTCGGCGTATGTGAGTAATTTTCACCTCCCGGGAAACAACCTGAAAGATCCATGCTGACAATGAACCAAGTGAGATCCCTGCCGTGCAATATGATCTGTTTCTTGCTGGGAGCATTGGCTAAACGATTTCATCTTTCCGTGGAGTCATTGACTAATTGGACTTGGAACTCGTTAAATATTTCAAATCCCATGTAGATAGACAAAAGAAAAGTGGTACTTGTAGTATTTTTAGTCAAAATTAGGCAGCAGTACGTAGTAATAAGAGGTGTCACTGAACGCTAATTTCAATCATATGCAGCGACACCAAATTTTTGTATGGTCAACTTTTCTGGTAAGTCTGTTGAAAGAATTATCAAAAAGCGATTTGAATTATCAATAAGTCTTAGTTACTTCTGTTTTTCTCTTCATCCAAATTGCTCATTTTTTATTTTTTTTTTGGTCTATGCGATCATCAATTGGCTTGAATCAAGAGAAATCGGAAACGCAAAGAAAAAAAAAAAACGAGGAGAAAGAAGAAATCAAAGGAAAAAATCGGCTGATCATCATTTATTGGGTCTGGTCTTTGAACCTGGAGAAAGGGCATGTTTTTGTTAGTATCAATAAAAAAAAAAGGGGGGCATGTTTTTGTGGATAAAAAGAAATTAAAGAATCATTAAAAACAACATTCTTTGTATGATTCCTTCTTTTTGTTGGAAACAGTAATTATTATATAAATGTTTCCTGAAATTAGTAAAGACCATAAAAGCACAGAGAGGAATAACATACCAAGCACTGACATATGGTGCACCAATAACACTTTATTGATGAACAGTAGTATTATTAAAGTAGAAATAAGGAAGACAGTAACTATAAGAGAAGACACCAAGAGGCCGTATTAGTTAAGCTTCCTTGAAGCAAGCCTTGCAAGACCAACTCCAAAGAGAAAAACTGAAACTGATTATGTTTACCTAAAACTTATGGCATAAAACAGTCTGGAGGAATAAGGGGACACAGATTCCTGTCTGTTGCTGGCTCCTTGATTAATTTTTCAGCTTTGGTAGTTGACAAGGCTTGGCTGACAAAGGCTTGCTTGAGAAGGATGTGGAGCACCAGGAATGTTAAAAGGGATGAACTTTTCCTGCTTGAGGTGATACCACCCGAGGAAATCCCGCAGATAAAAAAAATTCAACAAAACTTTTTCTCTGTTCTTCGAATAAGCATAAGCTATAGGGAATACATAACTATGTAAGCCACATTCTACCGAGGATAGCTTGAAAAGTTTGGTCCAGTGCTGGTGCTTGATCGGGAGCTAGTAAAGTAGAGAAACACTGATTGGTTGTAGGGTTCCAGAAATCCAAATTCCGACCATAACTGCCCAGAGCAAGCATACCATTGCAAGAAGAACCCAGAGCGTAAGTGTAACCTCTGCGAGGCTTGAAGGGACAAGAACGTGGTCCTACTTGTCTTAAGCTGCTGCTTGCACCATCATCATCAACATCATCATAATCATCATCGAGACAGTAGAAATCTGCACAGACCACAATATTGTCGGTCCTTTCGATGTATTCGTTTGTCAATATAACAAGCATTGGATCAACGTTGGATGCAGACAACTGGAGGCGGGCGAAATAAGAACTATCGATCAGGGAACACCATGCCTTTGATACAGCTCTGACGCGCAACACACTCTTCATCGGAAGACAACACAGAATAACGGCAACAGCATCCAATGGGATTGATATTCCTCCTGCTGCAGCCATTGTAATCTCACAACCCCTTGTCCATGACTTCGCCGATCATGAACAAATACAATACACTGCAATATATATATAGGACAGCTCTAGCTAGCTAGGCGGCTCTATATTTGTTTAGGTTAAGGGGAGGTTGTCTACGATAGGGTTGGCACACAATACAATACACTAGCTACTTGCGTTTGCACAACCTTTAAGAAGAGTAATTAATCTCATTAATGTTTTTTTAATGACAATTTTGTCCTTTTATAATTTCAACTCCTATCTTATCCATCTGGATCCTCTAACAGCCCATCAGTTCTCTAATTTCGGGTTCCTCTGTCAAGATGGGAAATGGGAGTCGCTGTTTATTTTGGGAAGACAACTGGACTGGACATGGTGCCTTCAATTGGACCGTTTCAGCAGGTTATATTCTATTTCCTTGTGTAAAAGGGGTACTGTCACTGAATGTATTACACCTCTGGACTCTGAGCCTAGATGGTTGAATAGTTGGAGAAGAAGGTTATGGGATTGGGAGGCTAACTTGCTTGAAGAAATGAAAGCCATTGTTCAGTCTACTCCACTGGTTCAGACCCAGGAAGATCAGAGATGGTGGTTGCACAGTTCGAGTGGATCTTATTCGGTGAAGTTGGGAAGATCATTTATATACTCACAACTTCAGACGTCCATGACCAAGCCATACATTTGGTTTGCATTAGTCCCACACAAGGTTGTGTGTTGGCTCTGGCTTGCGTTTAATCAAGGTATTTCAACCAAGGACGTACTTCGTGAGAGGGGAATCCTTTCGTTGGCAAATTCTATGTGTAGCTTGTGCCTATGCAACCTTGAGTCATGGGATCATATTTTACTCTATTGTCCTATTACCTGGTTGGTTTGGTCCAAACTTTGTAGATGGTGGGGAGTGGTGTATGCCGACCAACTTAGAGAATTTTTTGTTACAGTGTAGGTTGCAGCAGATCCTGGATGTTATGGCTCGAGAGGAACAAGTAGATTTTTCATGGGACTGTTGTTGATGTGGAGAGAATGGTGGACCTAGTTCGTGTTGGAGATATATTTTGGATTAAGGCCATGCATACTGATATCCCATACAGTATCTCCCTGCTCATGTCAAATGCTGAGCCTTTGCTGTTCTGTAAAGGACCGAGGCGCAAATTTAAGTTGCTGGAACCGCCTCCTTAGCTTGGATTTCTAGTGATTCTGCTGAATTTGGATGATTACGTGTGTGTTATCTTGGGTCGACTGTAAACTTAGAGCACTCTTACCTGCATGTTGTGTCAATGTAGGGTCTCTTGTAAATATTTGTAGTTTTATCAATAAAGCATTAGTTAGCATTAAAAAAAAAAAATTTATCTTATCCATATATCCATGTGATTGCGAATAATTAAGGTTAAATATGAAAAAGTGTATTTAGTACTCTTTGGGAGTCGGTAAATAAGTTTTCACAAGTTGTAAATAATCGGAATAAAAAAATAAATGAAATACCCATGTAAAAATTCTGAGTTGACAGTTGACACATCCAATTCCAGTAAATTCTTCTTGTGATTTCTGGCAAACTTTTCTAGTTACAATTTGTATCTGATTGACGAGGAATTCCAAAAAAAGAGGGTTTTGTTTTTTATTACGATTTTTTCTATTTACATTTTGTATCTGATTCACTCGGAATTCCAACGGGGAACTACCCTGTGTGGGAATTCCAGCACTGACATGAGCAGCACCATAGCTATGCTTCAAGGCTATAATCCTCGTTCACATCCTCCGCATCAATACCTGGGTACTTTTTCAATTTTTCTAGGAGTAAATAGTTTTTTCTGTCCCGCCACTTTATCGATTTCACATTTGTTGTCCCTCTTCGTTTTTTTTCACTCATGTCGTCCCTCAACTTTTAATTTACCGGGCCAGGTGGTCCTTTTTACCTGCTACAGCAGGTTGGTTGCTGTGGTGCTGACACGTGGTATTGGGGCCCATGATCTGCACAATTTTTTATTCTTTTTATCCTTTTTTATAGTTTTCCAAAAATTTAGGCCTTAAAAATATTTATTTAAATTAGAATTTTTTTAGAAAATAAATATTAATTTCTAAATCTGCATTGAGAAAAAATTAAATATGATCATCATATTCTCACCTAATCCCTCTATAATATTCCGGTTAACGAAATTGAACAAAATTAACCAAAATTAGAATTTTAAAAAAACTAAAACAATGAGAGAGGCATATCTAATTCTAAACTATAAATTAAAAAAAAAACAATGAGGGAAATTAATATAATATTTTGGTTGTTAGAAATTGATATGTCGAAAAAATTATAGGTTAAAAATAATAAAATCCAGTATATAATGAGGGAAATTAAGATTTACTTATTTTAAAGGATTTTAAAAATAAAATTTGATTAAAGAAAAAAAGATGAAGTAAATAAGTTGTGTGTGGACCCCACTGCCACCAGTCAGCTCCACAGCTATCAACCTACTGCATCAGGTAAAAAGGACCACGTGACCCGGTAAATTAAGAGTTGAGGGACGACATGAGTGAAAAAAAAAGAAAAGGAACAACAATTGCGAAATCAATATAGTAGAGGGACAGAAAAAACTATTTACTTGTTTTTCTAGGATTAGTAAAAAAAAGATGAGAACTTTTTCTAGGATAGTAAAAAAAGTGAGAACAAAATCTCTCAACTGGGCACTTTTAGACCACCGCCTACGGATTAAATTCTCTTCAGCTTTTACATTTTTTTAATGAATTCTAAGAAGTGGGTCTTTGGTCAATAAATGATTGGTTCTAGAAAGTCTCTGTACAAAATATCTAAGCAGCCATTTGTGGTGGTGGTGACAGTACATACCAAGAATTTCCTACAAAAGCATTATTTTTGTAAACATTATATCGCCGCATTTCGAAATATCTATGTTGTTTGAGCAAGAAAATTTCTCCAGATTTGAAAATATCTGAAAATATCTCCGGGTTCAGTTAAGATTTCCAGAGCAATACAACATCGGAAAAAAAAAAATGATATTACCCTGTGTGAGAAAGGGCATGTTTTTGTGGAAAAAGAAACGAAATTAAAGAATCATTACAAACAACGTAGTTTGTATGATTCCTTGATCCCTTCTTGTTGTTGGAAATAGTAATCATTATTGTTGCAGCTGCATATATATATAGATATATATACATTTTCCCGAAACTGGTAAGGACCATGAAAGCACATAGTGGAATAACATACCAAGCAGTGACATATACTGAACCAACAACTACTTTACTGATGAATTCTACTATTATTAAAGTAGAAATTGGTAAAAACCATAAAAGCACATATATAGTGGAATAACATACCAAGCACTGACATATATTGAACCACGAACACTTAATTTATTGATAAACAGTACTATTATTAAAGTAGAAATCAGGCAGACAGAATTATTAGTTAAACGTCCATGAAGCAAGCCATGCGCACAAGACCAACTCCAAACAGAAAAATTGAAACTGATTATGTTTACCTTAAACATAATTATGGCATAAAACAGTCTGGAGGAATACGGGGAACCAGATTCTCTCCCTGTTGGTTGCTGGTTCCATGATTAAATTTTCAGAGCTTTTGGTAGTTGACAAGGGTTGGCAAGCAAAGCATGGGTTGAAAAGAATGTGGAGCACCAGGAATCTTAACAGGGATGAGCTTTTCCTGCTTGAGGTGATACCACCCGAGGACATCCGACGAATTAAAAAAATGCAACAAAACTTTCTCTTTGTTCTTGGAGTAAGCTAGAGGGTACACATATCTATCTGCTCGAGAGGTAATTAGGTTGAAAAGTTTGGTCCATTCTCCTCCATATTCATTCATCACCCACGCACCGATGTCCCACGTAATACCATCTCTGCGATGACTGAATGTTGCACACAAAAGTCCTCCCAAGACCGCAAGAGTTGGATCACAATATCTTCTATACTGAACTAATGGCAGCTTGTAACATTCCAGCGTCTCAAGTTGGAGGGCAACAATCTCAGAGCGAAAACCATCACTACGTCTACGTGCCAGCCAATGTAGAGCACCATTAACAAAGCAAGATAACGTACGACGTGAATGACATACATCATCATCAGGGAGAGTATGGAACGTTGTGAAACCGTTAGCTTCCAGATTGTAAGACTGGAACTCGCAAATACCTCGTCCATGGGGCTGTGCTGCTACTTTCTGCACCAGCCTGTACTGGTCACTACATGTATCGTGATAGAAAACAGAACGAGTGGTTGTTTGCATCATTGCTTGTGTATCTCCGGGAGCTAGTAGAGTAGAGTAGCACTGATTGGTTGTAGGGTTCCAGAAATCCAAATTTCCATATCGACTGCCCAAAACAAGCATACCATGGCAAGAACCCAGAGGGAGACACCCACCTCGCTGCTTGAAGGGACAAGAACGTGGTCTTACTTGTCTTAAGGTGCTTGCACCATCATCGTCGTTATCATCATCGAGAGAGTAGAAATCTGCAAAGAACACATAGCCGGTACTCTCATCGATGTATTCGTTTGTCACTATAACAAGCATGAGATCATCGTTGGTTTCCATGGATGCAGAGAGCTGGAGGCGGGAGAAATAAGAACTTTCGATCAGGGAACACCATGCCTTTGATACAGCCTTGAATCGCAACACACTCTTCAACGGAAGACAACACAGAATATCGGGAACAACATCCAATGGGATTGATATTCTTCCTGCTGCAGACATCGTAATCTCACCACCCTTGTCCATGACTTCGCCAATCATAAACAAATAAAGAGCAGAACAATCAGTTTAGGGTTAAGGGGAGGTTGTCCAAATCTAGGATGGGTGGGGAGCAGTCTCACTTTTAGAGTGAAAGCACTTGGAAACAGGTGGTTACTAATAAATTAGCAAGAGAAATAGGTAAAGGGGTCGGTGCTGCCGCTTGTAACCCTATTCTGTGTCATATTTTTTTTTTTATATATAAAATCTTAATTATGTGTTTGTGACCGATTAATTCGATGAGATCCGAATTTGTTAATTCAATTCACTCATCTTTATTGTTTGTAGATGCCAACAAATCGTGGGTGGAATATGGAAAGCCTTAATTATTCCACGTCCGCTCTTGTAATTGAAATACGAGATGGTTTCTTGACCACATAAAATTGCATGGAAGATATATGGTTTCTTGGGTGAGTATCCAGATTCCAGTGTACATCAATAGCAAGCTATCAAAGGCCAGTTTGACATAGCTTAACGTACTTGGACTATAATTATATATGAGACCTTTCCCGGGGCTTGAGAATTATTAAGTAGGACCCTAACAATACTACTACTTTACGAATACTATATTATTAGCTTGGAAGAAAATTGATGAAACCGAAGAAACTGAACGCTCATTTCAATCATATGGAGTGACACCAAATTTGCTGCTGTCAACTTTGCTGGTAAGTCCATTGAAAGAATTATCAATAAGTCTGTTGAAAGTCTTGCTTAGTTTCTTAGTTTCTTCTGTCTGAATTATCAATAAGAATTATCAACCAAGCAAATGAAGAAACTAAACAGGACTTTGCTCTCAAGGCAAAGTCTTTTCCATAAGTTGGCAAAGTTGAATCAAGAGAACTCGAAAACGCAAGAAAGCCGAGGAGAAAAAAGACACTTTTTTCTTGGGATAAGTCCAAAGATCCATATTGATGAAATGAAATGAAAAGAAAACTAGTGTTGGTTTGGTCCAAGTGGTAAGCAATTTAGTTCTGCTGAAGCAAAATCCCAGGTGTGAGTCTTGTGTATGCATAAAATCCATGGTAGACTCACCTTCCATATTCAGGTGCGCAACCCTGGTCGAATTCGAATTAATCGGAGCAAAATAATAGATACTGTTTTGTGAAAAAAAAAAGAAAAAAAAGAAAACACTGCAATGTCAAAAGAAGACACGCATAGTAACAGAACCTAATTAAATGAATCAATTACAACAATCACAAACAAAGCAAAAGCAACTTCACCAATCTCAGGGAAAATATACAAATCAAAGGGGAAACCGTCTGATAATTTATAATCTGTTGAAATGCAGAAAACTGTGAAATAAACTAATCCATAATATACTCAATACGTCATTATACACAAAATATATAGGATCAAGTCTTTGAACTTGGAGAAAGGGCATGTTTTTGTAGAAAAAAAGAAATTAGAGAATCATTGCAAAAACCAACTCCACTCAAGTATCTTACAAAACCTCCCTCCAAAAGGTACTAATAGCACCACAAAATAAGAGAGTGTAGATAACAACACTACAACAAAGAACAAGAAGAGTTATAGAGAAATTCACCAAAAGCTACAGCAGAATTTCGACCTCCCAAAGTAACTACTCCACAACTCGAAATTCGATCTCCACCGTTTCGATTGTAAATGAGCGTGTCGGCAGAGGCGGATCCAGGGGGGGCAAGCAGGGGCCCTGGCCTCCCCTAGATCAAATTTCTTATATATGATTAATGTGATAATATCATAATTTAAGGCGTGGCCCAGTGGTTTGGACCTCCCTTGGCTACGCGCAACATCACCAGTTCGAACCCTAGTGCCTCCATTTTAATTTCAGCTTGATCCAACTGTTAATGAAATGGGAACGTGGCTTTGAACAGAGCTGGGCAAAATAGAAAAGGTTGCCGCAAAACCTGAACTTTCTCACAAAACGAAAAAATTTCTTTTCTATAGTGTTTTCTGAAAACCTAAACTTATTTCAGACTTAGTATAATATATATACCAAGTATAGTGGGTTCTAAAGATGGGCCAATCCATATTGGGCTATTTTCTGCATAGGAGGGAAACCCAAAAAACCCAACAATTCTCCCCCTTCCTGACTAGATGGAGGTAATCGCCATCCCCGACGACTGAACAACAGTTTTCAAACTTCTTCTTCAGCAGAGCTTTTGTCATCATATCAGCACCATTATCATCTGTATATATGTTCTCAAGCTCAAGTAGCTTAGAATCCAAAACATCTCTAATCTAATGATATCTAACATCAATATGTTTAGGCCTTCCATGAAACGTAGAGTTCTTGCTAAGATGAATGGCACTCTAACTGTCACAATGCAACACATACCTTTGTTCAAAACCAAGCTCTTGCACAAACCTCTTCATCCATAACATCTTTTTACTTTCTCCAATGGATGCTATAAATTCTGCTTCAGTAGTAGACAAAGCAATACACTTCTGCAATCTAGAATGCCAAGCAACAGCTCCCCCTGCAAAGGTAGTCAAATAACCTGAAGTAGATTTCCTAGTGTCTAAATCTCCAGCCATATCAGAATCAGTGTAACCTATTACCTGTTCCAAAACAAAGACTAAGATTAGAAGTACCACAAAGATACCGCATATTGCACTTCACAGCATTCCAATGCTCTCTCCCTCGATTAGAAAGAAATCTACTAACAGTACCAACTGCAAGAGCAATATCAGGTCTTGTGCAAACCATTGCATACATCAAACTACCAACTGCTGATGCATAAGGAATCCGTGACATATCGTCCTTCTCTTGCTCACTAGAAGGACATCTGCTTCTTACTCAACTTAAGATGCACGACAAAGGGTGTACCTACCACTTTTTCTTTATCCAATTTGAATCTTTGAACCACCGTTTCAGTGTAGCTTTGTTGTGATAGCCATAACTTCCTTGCTGCTCCATCACAAATAATCCTTATCCTAAGAATGTGCTTTGCTGGTCCTAAATCTTTCATGGCAAAAGAGTTGCTTAACTCTTGTTTCAACTTGTCAATTCGAGAAGCATTCTTACTAACAATAAGCATATCATCAACATAGAGCAACAAAATAACAAAGTCATCATCAGAGAATTTTTATACCAAAACAAAATGATCAGAAGAGGTCTTCTTGAAACTTTGCTCTTTCATAACAGAATCAAAATTTCTATACCATTGCCTAGGAGCTTGCTTCAAGCCATATAAACTCTTCCTAAACCTGCAAACAAAATTCTCTTTACCTTTGACTTTGAATCCTTCTAGTTGCTCCATGTACAATTTTTTCTTCCAAATCACCATGAAGAAAAGTTGTCTTTACATCCATTTGTTCAACCTCAAGGTCAAGACATGCTGCCAATCCCAAAACAACTCTGATAGAGGACATCTTTACAACTGGAGAGAAAATTTCTTCAAAGTCTATACCTTTCTTCCGGCTAAAGCCCTTGACAACTAACTTGGCTTTGTATCGTGGAGTAGTAATGCCACTTTCATGCTTTATTCTAAAAACCCACCGATTCTTCAAAGCTTTTTTATTCGTAGGTAACTTAGCCAAATCATAGTTTTGATTGTCATGTAAGGATTTCATCTCATCCTTCATAGCTTCAAGCCATTCCTTCTTCTGTTCACTCTTCATGGCTTCTTTGAAACATTCAGGTTCTCCCTCATCAGTCACAAGCACATACTGACTTGGTGGATACCGTGAAGAAGGCTTTTTCACTCTTCTAGATGTCCTGCGAGAAGTTTCTGCAACTTCCTCAACTGTTGCATTTGTCTGTACCGGCTGCTGCTCATCGTCAACATCATCCACTATATCGTCAAACAATTATGAACCATGTTGATCATCCACTGTATCATCAAACACATGTGAACCCTACGGATCATCCGGAACATGATCGTCAAACTGAAATTTATCTTGGATATCACCATGTTGAAAATCATATTCTGCCACGTCAGGTGTCTCAGTCGAAGGAACTATCTCAAGATCAACCAAACTCTCTTGGTTTTCAGAAACAACATTTTTTGCTTTTCCAATATCTTCAATGTTCTAGTCTTCAAAGAATACCACATCGCAGCTTCTAACTAGCTTTTTTTTCAACCGGATCATACAACCGGTAGCAAAATTCCTCTTGACCATATCTGATGAAGATAAACTGTCTAGTCTTGACATCCACTTTCGACCTTTCATCCATAGGAACATGCACAGAAGCTTTGCATCCAAAAACTTTCATGTGACCACCTTTAAACTTTTCTCTGCCCCTCTCTTGAACAACAAGAATATCAGATTGTGATGATGAATATGAACCCTGAGATCTTCTTCTCGACTCTTCATTCAAAACACCACTTTTAACATACTCCATTTTCAAAGCACCATTAGGAGCAGAATTGGCTAAAGAAATACGAAGAGTCTCCCAAGAATCTGGCAAAGTGTTCAACAACCAAAGTCCCTGTATCTCTTCGTCAAACTTAACTCCCATTCCAGTTAACTGATCAAGGATACCTTGAAAATCATTCACATGATCTAAGATAGAGCCACCTTCCTTGTATCTCAAATTCATCAACTGCTTCAACAAGAATTGCTTGTTGTTACCTGTCTTTAAAGTATACAATGTCTCCAGCTTACCCCCACAAACTTCTGGCATGCGTCTCATTAACAATGTGATTCAAAACATTGTCTTTTACCCATTGCCGAATATAGCTGCAAACCTGTTGGTGCTCAAACTCCCAATCCTCGACAAACATAAAATCAGGTTTATTGGAACCAAACACTGGTAGATGCATCTTTTTTACAAACAAAACATCTCTCATCTTACCGTTCCACTAGTGGTAATTAGCTCCATTCAAACATACCATCTTGCTAATATTAGCCTCCATATTAAGTTCAGTTATACAACTGACAACCAAAGCTCCGCTACCAGATGTTAGAAAGTAAAGCGTCGGGAGTAGCCCGCAAATAGGGGAGAAAACAAGCGAGGCCCATGTGAGATCCACACACGTGGGCCTAGACACCACAAAGTAACCCAAAACCTTAAGGCATTGGGTACATGGGTCCTCTCCACTTACATTTCACTCACTTGGTCTCTTTTCATCCGATGTGGGACCATTAGTCATACATGAACACCCAACAATCTCCCCCTCAAAAGTGAGTTTCTTCCACATCGGGCTTAGGCATACTCCCCTTAGAACGGAAGCATCTTTTGCGACATCCTTAAGAGCCCGCTCCACAACACCAGACCGGTGTTCAAAGGAGCACGCACCTGCCATTCTCCTATGTTTTCAAGAGTCACGCCTTACAACTCCACACATGGGTCTGAAACTGGAGTCTCGAGCTCGCTCCAAGTGGGGGGTAGCAACCACGGGGAAACCATGTCGCTTATCAATATTGATCATAGCCAAACATTCACCTCCGCTACCACTTATTATCAAGTAAAGTGCAGGGAGTAGCCCGTAAATCTGGGAGAAAACAAGTCAGGCCCAAGTGAGATCCACACATGGGCTTGGACACCACAAAGTAACCCAAAACCTTAAGGCATTGGGTACATGGGTCCATTCCACTTATATTTCACTCACTTGGTCTCTTTTTATCCGATGTGGGGCAAACCATGTCGCGTATCAATATCGATCACAGACGAACCTTCGGCTCCGCTACCACTTGTTATTAAGTAAAGTGCCGGGAGTAGCCCACAAATCGGGGTGAAAACAAGCGAGGCCCAAGTGAGATCCACACACATGGGCCTGGACACCACAAAGTAACCCAAAACCTTAAGGCATTGCGTACATGGGTCCATTCCACTTATATTTCACTCACTTGGTCTCTTTTTATCCGATGTAGAACAATTACTCACACTTGAACACCCAACAATCTCCCCCTCAAGTGTGAGTTTCTTCCACATCGGGCTAAGGCATACTCCCCATAGAATGGAAGCATCTTCTGCGACATCCTCAAGAGCCCGCTCCACAACACCAAGCACGTGTTCAAAGGAGCACGCGCCTGCCAATCTCTTAGGTTTTCAAGAGTCACACCTTACAACTCCACACCTGGGCTTGAAACTGGAGTCATGAGCTCGCTCCACGTTGGGGCAGCAACCACGGGACAAACCATGTCGCGTATCAATATCAATCACAGCCGAACCATCGGCTCCACTACCACCTGTTAGAATGTAAAGTGCAGGGAGTAGCCCGCAAATCAAGAAGAAAACAATGGAGGCCCAAGTGAGATCCACAATCGTGGGCTTGGACACCACATAGTGATCCAAAGCCATAAGGTTTTGGGTTACTTTGTGGTGTCCGAATCCACGAGTGTGGATCTTACTTGGGCCTACTCCCGGCGTTTATTTTCTCCCTGATTTGGGGCTACTCTTGGCGCTTTACTCGCTAACACAATCAACATTGTTTTTATGAATCCTTGATCTCTTCCTTTTCTTGGAAACAGTAATCATTATTGGTGCACCTGCATATATATAATATATATCCATGTTTTTTGAATTGGCAAGGACAATATAACATACTTAGCACTCACATATATTGAACCAAGAACACTTTATTGATGAAAGAGTAGACAAAACTATAGGAGAAGACACCAGCAGCATATACTAGTTAAACTTCCTTGAAGCAAGCCTTGCAAGAACAACTCCAAACAAAATTTTGGCATAAAACAGTCAGGAGCTAGGAATAAGGGGAACCAGACTTGGTGAAAACAAACATAATTACCGTATTCTCTCCATAATTAATTTGTCAGCTTTGGTACGTAGTTGACAAGGCTTGGCAGACAAAGCATTGCTTGAAAAGAATGTGGAGCACCAGGAATGTTAACAGGGATGAGCTTTTCTTGCTTAAGGTGACACCACCAGAGGAAATCCCACGGATTAGAATGATAGAAAATATGCAACAAAACTTTTTCTCTATTCTTGGAGTAAGCTATAGGGTATACATATCTATGTATGCCACAATCTACCGAGGTTAGGTTGAAAAGTTTGGTCCATTCCCCTCCATATTCCTTCAACACCCACACATCGATGTCATACGTACTAGTACTAGTACTATCTCTGCGATTACTGAATGTTGCACACAAAAGTCCTCCCAAGACCGCAAGAGTTGGAACACAATTTCTTCTATACCGAACTAATGGCAGCTTGTAACATTCCAGCATCTCAAGTTGGAGGGCAACAATCTCAGAGCGAAAACCATCAC
Source organism: Turnera subulata (assembly GCA_028386065.3). NCBI lineage: Eukaryota > Viridiplantae > Streptophyta > Magnoliopsida > Malpighiales > Passifloraceae > Turnera > Turnera subulata. Next base: position 122,468 of record JAKUCV010000753.1, read on the forward strand.
TACTTCTACGTGCCAGCCAATGTAGAGCACCATTAACAAAACAAGATAATGTACGGCGTGAATGATATACATCATCATCAGGGAGAGCATGGAATGTTGTGAAACCATTAACTTCCAGATTGTAAGACTGGAACGAGCAAATACCTTCTCCATGGGGTTGTACTACTACTTTTTGCACCAACTTGTACCGGTCACTACACGTATCGTGATAGAAAACAGAACGAGTGCTTACTTGGTTCAGTGCTGGCGTTTGATCGGGAGCTACTAAAGTAGAGTAGCACTAATTAGTTGTAGGGTTCCAGAAATCCAAATTTCCATCCTCACTGCCCAAAGCAAGCATGCCATGGCAGTAACCCAGAGGGAAAGTGTAACCTTTGCGATGCTTGAAGGGACAAGAACGTGGCCTTACTTGTCGCAAGCTGCTTGCACCATCATCATCGACATCATCGTTATCATCATTGAGAGAGTAGAAATCTGCATAGAACACATAGCCGGTATTCTTATCGATGTATTTATTTGTCAGTCTAGCAAGCATGAGATCATTGTTGGTTTCCATGGATGCAGACAGATGGAGGCGGACGAAATCAGAACTATGAATCATTTTTGATAGGTCTTTGAAGCGCAACACACTCTTCATCGGATGACAACACAGAATAGCGGCAATAACATCCATCGGGATTGATTTCCTTCTAGCTGCAGACATTGTAATCTCACCATCCATGTCTATGACTATTCGCCAATCATGAACAAATATAGAACAGCTCTAGGCGACGACTATTTGTTTAGGTTAAATCACGTTTGTGTTTTTCGTTTTTGGTGCTTTGATTTAACGAGCGTGCGAGGCCGTTTATATGGCCTAATCCACAACGCCGCCATGTTAACCATGGTTATTAACCCAGAGGAATAAAATTATGAGAATAACCGACTTATGTTTGTTGGGTAAATCGCATATATAGGGTCTGTACTGTTTCAAAAGTACCCTTTGGGGGTCTGTACTCTTTTTTTTGTCCCTTTTACGGGTCTGTACTCTTAGTTCCCGTCCCTTTTAGGGGTCTCGGGCAGCCCCGCTGATGACGTGGACTGCCCAGCCCGGAGGTAAAATGCACGCGCCATCTTTTTTGACACATGGCAGCGCGTGAAGCGTGTGACGTCCACGTAACCGTCCAGCATGGCATGGTGGGACCCACAATCTCACGATTTTTTTAAACAAATTAAACCATCCCTACCCACGATTAAACCGTCCAGCATGGCATAGTACGCGCCTCACGGGTTGCCAGGTTTACATAAATGTGGGCCCATGCATTTTACCTCTGGGCTGGCAGTCCACGTCATCAGCGGGGCTGTCCGAGACCCATAAAGGGACGGAAACTAAGAGTACAGACCCGTAAAAGGGACAAAAAAGAATGTAGACCCCCAAAGGGTACTTTTGAAATAGTACAGACCCCATATATGCGATTTACCCTATGTTTGTTCTTTGAGAATTGAATAACCGACTTACTTACTACTACTTATTCTCTCTTACGTTTCCTATGCGTAGTTAGTGACCCCAAAAAATCGTAGATGGAGGGCAAGTAATACTTTGCCAAAAGTGACTTACTATACGTTGTCTAATTTGTATTTGATTACACGGAAATTGATCTTGTGATGTGTTTGTGATATTTGTTGTCCTAACCATTGTTTTTCTATCCACAAGTAAGGTATATGGCACCAGGCTATAAAAGGTTGAACTAGTCTTTCTGTATAAACATGTTCATGTAATAGGGCTGCTAATATCAAGAAATGAAGTACGCGAAGCTCCAGAACTGTAGGCTCAGGCAAGATGATTTCTTCATAGCTCCGGAAACCAGCCACACAAGTGGAGAGGCAGGTGAAAAGGGAGTTGAGGCTTAGAACAAGGTAACAACAAAATTTGTAGAATTTGTAGAAGCTACGGAAAGGGCCATTACGGCTAGCCAACCCTATTCATTCTCTATCATATATAATATTGTTTTACTGGGTTTTTTTGGGTCTTTTCATTTGTGACCGATTGTTTAGGATCAAGTTAATCAAAATCAGGACAATCGAGATAACGGTGTAAAAATTACTATCAATCAGGGTATGAAAATTAAGGTTAATTACGAGTTTTCACAAGTTGTAAATTATCGGAAACAAAAAAAAAGAAACAAATGAAACACCCATGTAAAAATTTTCAGTTGACACATCCAAGTCCAGCAAATTCTTCATGTGATTTCTTGCAAACTTTTCTAGTTTCAATTTGTATCTGATTGACGCGGAATTCCAAAAGAGGATTTTGTATTTACTTACAAACTTTTCTAGTTACAATTTGTATCTGATTGACGCGGAATTCCAAAGGTTTGGAGGGTTTTTCTTTTGCCTACAAATTTTTCTATTTACATTTTGTATCTGATTGACTTGGAATTCCAAAGGGGAATCCTCATCCTCTGACGACAACAACAGTGCCCTCCATCGGGTGGAGGTATCGGATAGGGCATGAAGATGATCGATAGATGCCAGTGAGTGGAGGATCTTGCCACCCCACAATTCCAAGCAGATGTAGAGGAATGCATGTCCGAGCGTATCAGCATCATCCCCGTTGAGGCCAACGAATGTTGCCGAGGAAGATAGAGCAAAAGATGGTTAGAGACAGTAGCTCCATGGACCAGACTCTTCAAGAAAGCAAAGAGCACCAAAGCTTCCAGAAAGCAAAGAGCTCTCTGCGCAGTGCGCCTAGTTCATTTTCACCATCTTTGGCGCCTTTTTATTCCCTCTAACACCTATGCTGGGTCTAAATGGCCCCCCTTGCGAAGCCTCAGGCCGAGAAGATGAGAGGGGAATTGCTAGAGCACAGTCCAAAATCCAATCTGAACAAGGTAGAGGAGTGGTGATCAGCATGATTAATAAAAAAAAAAGCAAATTAACAATATGGTGATGATCAGTAGGATTATCAATAAGGCATGAATGGAATTGCTAAAAGAAGGTTCTACTCGTAATTAATAATCCTCATTCAACCATTTAAATGGGTTCACGGTCTTCATTTCAATTGTCTATTGAATCTGTCATAATTGTCATGGCTAGGATCTGTCAAGCCAAGTTATATAAAAACAAACAAAAAGAAAACATACGTCGAGACCAAGAAAAAAAATCTTCAAATAAACTTTATGAATCAAAATCACAAACTTTATAACCAAATAAACAAGCTCATGATTTTGAAAACCATTCTGGCTTGGAATATTGTTTTGTATCAAGATCTAATGATCTATAGAGTGTGTTGAGAGGAAAAGATATTTAATCTATTCACGAAAAGAGAAATTGAAGTCAATAATAATTCCCAAGGCAGCATATATACCCCAAATATCCTTGGGTGTGGTGATCTGCGGATGTGCTTGGCTTGTTTTACCCTTCTCCTGCTCTCCATCAAGGTTCGGTGCCTGTATAGCTGCATCAAATATCATTCATAAATTAATCATATAGGCGTCGATTTCATCTTCATATACTTCAAAATAAAACCACAACGATACTAGGGCAAACAGCTATGTATTATGTAAATGAAAACGCTGATGTGATGCCATTTACAAAGAAAAGTGGGAGAAAATATGACCTTAGCAGTGTCTGGTAAATCACTAATCCGATCTATGGGACGTTTTGGCTTCATTACTTTCACTATTATCACCATCTTCATCTTTCTTTTCATCACATACACAAAATATAGTCATTAGGTGGGTTGGTCTTCTAGGCTGCTGCTATAATTTGTTTTTGTCAAGGCTGCTGCTATATGATGTAAACCGCTTACAATCTTTATATATATAGGAACCAAAATAGTTTTCTAAAATTGTACTAAGGGTTTCATCCAACATCAGGGTTGGTGGGAAAATAACTTTCACTAGATAAGTTTCACTAAGATAAGGATGACTATCATTAATTATTTATTTTTGGTTGATTGGATGACTATAATTGTAAGAAGAGAAGAAGAAGAAGAAAAGTATGACTAGCTATGATAATATGCAATTTAGGAAATTTCGAAATTGCTATATAGGTCAGTAAAAATTGATTCTAGAACATTGCTTAGTTGCTTGTGTTCAATCTTTTTTTTTTTTTTGATGCTAATCAGGATTTTATTTACCTCTTAAAAGATAGATAGATACAGGGGTAGAAAGGCGCAAAGTCATTGCGACAATGACAGTTACAAGGAAACCACTATGGAAACAACAGGAAAGAAAGCGTAAAAGCGCCGGTTACAAAAAGATTAGGCAAAACTTCTGTGGACACCCTTCCATTGTTATAGCGTCTCGACAGAGGCCAAGAGGTTGTAATGAGAGTAAGGGAAGGTAGGTTGCAGAGACTTGATCCACCAATAGATTCTGACCACCGTGGTGTCAAAGAGGCAGTCCCAGTTAATCACCTCGTTGTTGAAGAAGCATTTGTTCCTGGCAGTCCAAAGGGACCATATTGCAGAATATCCAAGCATCATCCATACTGCTCGTCTTGAGTTTGAATCCTCCAGCCAAGGCCATTGAAGAGCCCATTGGTGCAGGGACTGAGGAACCGTCCAAGAAACCCCCTACCAGTTGCATAGTTTACTCCAAAAATTCCAGGAATAGGGACACTGAAAAAACAAGTGAGAGCATGTTTCATCTCATGGCAGCATAGAACACAGAGGGCTTGATCATATGGAAGAAGACCACGCCTGGCCAGGGAATCCCAAACAGCGATCCCTTCATTTAAGGATTGCCAAAGGAAGCATTCGATTTTAGGTGGGCAGAGGTTCATCCATATATTAGGTGGCTTGGCTGGTGTCATGGAGGCGTTCAGAATGAATTCCTTTCCGGCCTGAACTGAGTAGGTCTGGCACTTGGAGGATGCCCAAAGCCATCTATCTTCAACATTTGGGTTGAGGGACAGCTTCTGCAGCTCATCATCAAGGCTTCTGCAAGTAACCTGTTCCCAGTCGTGGAGACTCCTTTGCCAAATGTTTGCTTTGAATAGTGGTATTAGGCATGAAAATGAGGCAACAGTACCCTCCTGGTTTGAGCCGATTGAGAATAGTCTTTGAAATCTGTCGCACAAAACTCCAAGGGAGCACCAATTATCTTTCCAAAAAGATATTTTTTATCCTGGTCCCAATTGTAAGGAAAGGTTGCTTTTCAGAGAAGGGTTGTGGTTGCTAAGATCGACAGAACATTTCAGAACGTTCCGCCAGAGACTAGCCATCTTATGGGGGAGGAACATTGATTCGAATTTCCCCACATCCTGCACGCATTTTGCCTTGATCAGCTGCCTCCAAACCGCCTCCTCTTCCTGATGGAATCGCCAATACCACTTAAAACATAACGCGTTGTTTTTAATGGTCAAAGATTCAATACCCAATCCCCCAAAGTCTTTTGGTCTAGCGATTTTATTCCAAGCCACCCAACATAACTTCCTTTTCTCCCCACAGCCACTCCACAGAAACCTTCTTTGGATGTGTATCAATTTCTTTGTCACTCCTGATGGCAGCCTGAAAATGGATATGAAATAAAGTGGGAGAGAGGATAGCGTGGTTTTAATCAATAGGACACGCCCAGCAAAGGAGAGAAGTTTTGATTTCCAGCTCTTAAGTTTTTTCTGGAACTTGTCGAGGATCGGTGACCAATTAGCAAGCTTTTTCATGTTAGCTCCTAAGGGTAGACCGAGATATTTGACTGGGAGCTTCTCAACTTTACATAGGAGGTGGTCGGCAAGGTTTTTTGTAACCAGATTGTTGATGTTGATTCCGATGATGCTGCTATTGAAGAAGTTGATTCGTAATCTGGACATGAGTTCATAGCATCTAAGAACCCTTTTGAGGTTGAGGAGGGAAGGGGCATCAGCTTTTGCTAGGATGAGGGTATCATCTGCAAATTGAATCAGATTGACCGGAATATTATGAATACTAAGGTTCTCAACAAGCCTATTTCCAATGGCCGAATCTATTGAGACTCTTAGCCCTTCCGCTGCAATCAGAAAAAGAAACGGGGATAAAGGATCCCCCTGTTTTAGACCTTTGCCCATATCGAATTCTTGGGTGGGTGAACCGTTGATTAGGACAGCAAGGGTGGAAGATTGCACGCATGCTTTGATCCCATATGATCCATTTATGTGGGAATCCCATGTACTCCATTACTTGGAACAGGTAGTTATAAGAGATTGAGTCAAAGGCCTTTTGGAAGTCATTCTTCCATATCACTGTAGGCTCCTTGCTCTTTTTCAAAGAGTCGATGAATTCAGAGGCTAGCAAAACTGCATCCAGAATATTCCTTCCCTCCACAAAAGCATATTGGGAGCAGCTAATGAGGTTTGGCTAAACAGACTTGAGCCTAGCACAGAGAAATTTTGAGATGATCTTGTATAAACCACTCACCAGGGTTATCGGACGATAATCATTAAACTCCTCAGCTCCCTATTTCTTGGCTATCAAGGTGATATAAGAGAGGTCGACACCTTTCGGCATCTTGCCTGTAGTGAAGAAGTTCTGGACTAAATCAAACACGTCTGATTCGATTCAATCCCAACATCTCTTATAGAATTTCATGTTGAAGCCATCGGGCCCTGGTGCCTTTGACCCGTCGCAAGCCCAAATTGCCATTTTTACTTCCTCCATAGTGATGGAGCATTGGATCCAATCAGCTTTATCCGGTTGTAGTCGTGAAAACATGTCAGGGCAACCTATTTTAGGTCTGTGAGTTGCACCGTCGCTATACAGATGGAGGAAAAATATGAGGCACATGAGATAGTCAGAAACAACCCTGCCGTCACATGAGATTGAGGATAGAGAATTTCTTCTGCCCCTCGCACAGGCTGAGATATGGAAGAAACGGGTATTGCGATCTCCGAGTTTAAGCCAGTTGATTCTAGAGTTTTGCTTCCAGAGGATTTCTTTTTGTCTCAGCTTATGATGGAGATTCATTTTGGCCAAACTTCTTCCTCTAATTTCTGATTCCGAAAGGTCCGTAGATTTGGCTTTGAGTTCGAGCGCTTCTATTTCGTTTTGCAGGTTGGTGACAACAATCTCAATGCTATGGTAAATGTTTTTGTTCCACTCAGAAAGAAGCTTGCGCATTTTGCTTAGCTTTTTAAGCAGACAAAAGTGTTAGTATAATATGCCCATGGATGATTATTTGTAGTCATGTATACGCCTTAAGGTTATTCCAATAAGTATCGTTTATGAGATAAACGCTTGCACATACTTATAACCCTAGAGTATCTCATATTCTTAAATGTCCCTAGTCGATTATTATTACGGATGGGTTGTAATAATAAATTAAGACTAGCGTATGTTGAGAATTGCATATGTGATATGAATT
>JAKUCV010000754.1:4074-24756 GCA_028386065.3 Turnera subulata
AAGATAGATATGTCGACATGGGGCCCACATGCTCCAGTCGACTAGGCTTCTTCTCCAATGACAGAGACACATGATGGTTTCTTCTTGTACTCTTCTCCAAGCTTGATCATCTTGTCTTCTTGCAATTCTTGATTTATCGAAGCTTGAACAAAGTGCAGCATGTGGTTCTTGATCATCTTCAATCGAGCCCGTGTGATTGGTCCTTGAGGCAAGCTAATGGCGCAATCTCCATCATTAGCTCCACTTGGTGCTTGCTTGCTTGCATCAGAGGCAGAGGACCTAGAAGGAACACCCCAGATAGGTGCAAGGACGCTAGGGTGGAAAAGGCGAGACCTTGAGGAAACGGGACCCAGAGATTCATCCTCAGTAAGGCCTTCCTCCAAGAAGAAAACATAAAGGGGTGCAGAAAGCACACCCAAAAGAGACGCTGGAATGAAGCTAGTGGCAACCTATGCAGAAACAGTAGGAGCCCTCATTAAAGCGGAACAACAGGTTAAACCCTGAAGGACAAAGACCAAAAGCTTTGGCTCAAGCCTAAAGAAAATGGATATGGGACCCCTGAGATTCATCCTCAGTAGGGTCTTCCTTCAACAAGAAAACATAATGGGGTGTAGAACGCATGTCCAAAAGCAGGCAGAATCCCGATCCCTGAGGGATCAGTGGTCCGGCAACACTTCCTCAGTTGTCTGCCAAAAGGAACCTCAAGGGTACCTTCATAAAGGCAAGAACAGCTGCCATCACGAATAAATTGATCAAAAGAGAGTTCCTCACTTGGGAAAAGTGAAAGGATCAACTTGAGAGCGAGATGCCATAAGATGCTTACGGCCGCTTAGGGGCCATAAAGCGTTAAGGCTCTAAGAAGCTTCACAAATCGCAAAGCCTTGAAGAGTGCCAACGCGAAAAGGCCTAAAGAGTATCGTGCAAAAGGTCCAAGGATGCCAAAGCATACTTTTGTGGTCTTGTTCTCAAGTGAATCAATAAGTTTTTCCTATGTAAGGAAAGCTCCCTTGAACATTTAAAAACAAAAATAAGAACCCCAAGAGAAGGGTGCAAAGGGACCGTGAGAGTTCCAGAGTTGCGACACCTGGTTCAACTGAGAGAGGAGTTGCCACCACATAAGGGTACAATGCTGTCACATAGGCGTGAATTTCACCGCCACCTAAATCTTCCACTGTATACGGCATGAAGAGCCGCCAACCTGATGGCAAACAAGGGGCTGAATCCTGAATAATGCCACAAACCAACTGAAGACGTGCAAAAGACAGGATCCCTGGAGTGGATGGGAACCTAAGGTAGCAGGGGGCTGAAACCTGTCAGGAACCAACCGAAGCCAAAGTGAAGAAGAGTGGAACACGAGCTGCACACTTTTTTTCCTTCATCAAATTTTTATCCCACTAGGTTTTTCTTGATAAGGTTTATATCGAGGCAGTCTTCTTAAAAGCGTGTTCCACTAACTCGATGACGACTGTGTCATTGAGCCAAATGCCTGACCTCGTTGGAAGCTCGGCCATTTGGGGGGCTCCTGATATAGCCTAGCCCAAGCCATGAGAAAGGGCCCCCTAGAAAAGTAACCCTAAGGAGATGTAACAGAGTCCAGCCCAGAATATGGAATAATTTAGAAGAACACCTGGCACTTGACAGCTGTCCACGAGGCTACAAGTACGGAAAATAATTTATTTCTCATTACAAATTGCTTGGTTATATCAAGTGGCACCATCAGTAGGGATCGATGGGCTGGACTCTGTTACATCTCCTTAGGGTTACTTTTCTAGGGGGCCGTTCCTCATGGATTGGGCTAGGCTATATCAATTGGTTCTGTAATCTCAACATTATATCTTTTAATATAAGGTTATGTCGTTTATTCGCAAAAAAAAAAAAGCTCTGATTTTCGTGGATAATCAGAATTAAACTATCCTTATTATGGTATGTGTTTTTATGGTAAGAAGTGTATGGAAAGAGAGTGATTTGGGTGTATTAATGCTACATGAAAAGTTTAGGAGGAGTGGTCAATAAGTTAGGAGTGTTTCCTGATCAGACAACCTATTAATTGGGCTTGGAAATCAAGCAAGATTAGAACTAATGAGAGTCAGGGCTAAAAAAAGAAAGAATGAGCAAACAAGGAAATGGGTCAGGCGGTCATATAAGGAAGACTGCCACCATGTGGCGCTTATGACGACAAGACCGTCCGTGGTTGGCGGTCATATTGCACAATCTTACCTTTTTGGAGATTTTTGCTCATTAATTCGATTCTGCACATTTATGGTTGATTATGCTGCAAGAATTTTGCTCATCAATAGGTCCATGATTTGTGCACTCCGTGAAAACTATAAATAGACCCCCCCCCCATTCACACTTTAGGAACACCAATTGCTAGCATAGAGCATACACCTATAAGCTTAGAGTGCCTGGAGAAATTTTTCTTCTCCAAGCCTAGAAAAACATTTAGGGTTGAAATTCTAGAGGAATTTCATAAAGAGAAGCATCAAGAAGCAGCCAGAAAAAGAAAATCAAGAGGAGGAAGCAATCAATTCAGAAGCCAAGAAGGTGGTGAACCCGAGTTGGGAGTTCCTGATGCAAGTAGTCCCAGAAAATAATTCATGTCTTGAGCTGTAGGTGTCAGATTGCCATGATCTTGGACTCTATGGAAAGATAAGAGGAAGATCTATAACGTTTCAGTTGCGACCAGAGGCTGGATCAGCCTTTTTCTTCATCTAAAATATAGTTGAAGACAGCGGACAGATTCTATCCAGAAACCGAGATGGGGTTGCTGATGCAAGCAGTCCCAGAAAATAATTTATTTCTCGAACTCTAGGTGTCAGATTGCTACGATCTTGAAGTTTGTACAAAGATAAGAGGTAGATCTACAATTTTTGTGTTGAGTCAAGAGGCTGGATCGATCGTTTTCATTGTCAAAAATCCAGTAGAAATAGACCCATAGTTTCATCCACAAACCAAGGTATGCGATCTAGCCCTTTTTTTGTTTAAGTCCTCTTGACTGTTGTTGATTGGCTGTTGATTTGATGGTATGATGTTTGCTGTGATGCTAATGATGTGATTTGTATAAATTTAATCGTTATAACTACGTGGCTTTGACCCTAGTCACTCGGGTACGTAGGTAGTCTCAAGTTGCCAATGAGATTCAAGCCAAATTATGTTTTACTTTTTGTTTTGTTTAGACTTTGTTTATTTTTATTTTTTGTGATTTTTTTCCACACTTTCACACTTACACAAGGCATACCATCTAACCCATTTATTGCACAAAGTTTTGTCCAACACATGTTGGTTGCTAACCCCTTCCTACATGTGACGAACCTCCGCATCCAACAATCTCTGGTTAGCTAGACTAGTCCCTTATGTTTTTGCCTAAGAGGAATTGATGCCTATGGTTTTTGTCCTGGATTTTCTCAAGAAAAAAAATCCGGGTGGCGACTCCTTTGATTGTTGGATTGGACAAGAAGAAGTAATTAGGTGAAGAGGCTGGATTTTCGGTCGGGCTTTCACAGGGAGGGTAATATGCTGCGGGGGAACAAATCCGAAGACTCTACTATGGGAAACAATGCATGATTTTTCTTGAAACTATTTTTGAGGGTGTGGGACCCATTTCATCATCAAATATTTGCTAAATTCTTGGGAGGGAGTTTTCGGGATGAAAACACGATCGTATCAGAGGTTTGGCTGTGTAGGTACCCAAAACGAGAGTCGGGTTCGTTGTGGGGATGAAAAGATGCTCAAATGTAAGCAGTGGGGTCCATTGGCCTTGTAGGGCCACAACCTCTACTGACCGGCCATGTTGGACTTTCGTGGTGCCTGGCCGACCTTGCCTGGCCGATGGTGAAGGCCAGCTGGCCTTCGATGGCTTGCGACGCTGCCTGACTTCAATTTCTATATATTCTTACGAAAATGGCCTTTCTACTCTTTACTCAGTATCTTTTCGGCATCGTTATGTCCTCGAACGATTAGGTTTCTAGACCCACTTCCGGTATTCTAGGACATCATATGTCGCAGAACCCTACCTACAGAGACGAGCTATCTTTCTATTTTTCTCTTTCTTCTCTCTTTCTTTTTCATTCGTACATGACACCCTATTATTGCCTACAAGTGAATGTAATGCAATACTTTATGCACTTTTCTTTTATGCATGAATGATGCCTTAGGGAGGTTTTACTGTGTATGATGTGCAAAATGCATATGCCATGTCACACTTTTTTCCTTCTTCTTTCTCATTTTCTTTCCGAAGAACACGCACGCTTTATTAGTGAATGCCATCCTATGAAGGTTTTGTTGCGTATAATGCACACGCGAAATGCATGCACTAGGGCTCTTTTTCTTTCTTTACCTCTCTCTTGTCTTGATAATATTCTATGAAGAAGTGCATGAACAAATCTAAGTTTACAGCATGATGAATGTAAATTACACGTGTTTCTATTTCTTCGTGTGTAAGGACTGAATGCAAAACTGCTTGGATTAGTGTTTGAAATGCTATGTCTTTTGTATGCAGGAGGGGACTCCGATCCGGAGCCATTCCGTTCTTCGTGTTCTGCGACAGATTAGAGAATATGTCGCCGGTCATCCGAGCATTGATCATCTGATTCAACTCACGGTTTTGGCAATTTTCTCTCCTCTTTTGTCGTCAGCTCGAGCGAGTTACAATAATTGTGTGCCCTAGGCCTTAGGTTGTGGGATACTACCAACACTTTTCTTCTCCTGAGTGGCGAGATGACTTCGACACCTTCGGAGTACTTTTTTTTATCACCGGCTTAGGATTTAAGTGGGATTTTCCAGTGGCTCTTCATGTTGCTAAGGCTCAGGAGCGGTGCGATCGGCAGATCGGACCTCACGGTTGCTGGGACCTGGTCTCACTCTACTACATCTTGTTTAATGCATTTCCATGGTTCGATCGGAAGTGGCACCGGGTGATTCTCTTGTGTATTATCTCTTGCTCCATCTTGGTCCATCTGAATGACCAAATTTGTTATGAGTTTGTAGACTACTTTGAGGATCTTTCTGGCTCCTTCGCCTGGGGACGTGTTGGACTAGCGACCACTTACTGCGAGATGAGTCAATTATCCCTGATGATTTGTGAGAGAGAGACATTTGCTGCCACTTAGTTTTCTTGACGTCCTCCTTTCTTCTTGGGTTCAATTAGCTCATTACTAACTCTATTCTTGCCTTCTCTTTCTTAGATTTGGGGTATGGCGCATGGGCTCATTTGTCACGATGGGGAGAGGCGCTCTCGTGCCATTTGGCCAACGGCCAGGTACTAGACCGACGTCTTTTCTACTTTGACTCGCAAGGCCCATAGCGAAGACATTGATGCAATCTGTCATGTTGGCTTGTGTGAACACCCAAATTTGACCCACGGGTATTACGCTAAATTGGATTTTTAACATATCTGAAATTTGAGATTGATGAGATGATTTGGTCTTGGGTTAAGGTATGATTAAAATTTATTTTAGTAAAATTTATATATTTTGGTAATTTGAACCTTTATGTGTTTGAATCTTAGGATTAATGAGATGATTTAACCTTCGGATAAAAATATATATTGAGGTCTAATGTGCAAAAATATGTTTTATTTCATTACTTGGGATTTCTAATTTATTTTCAACCCAATTATACTGAGATGATTTATTTTTGGGTTAGGAATGAATTTAGAGGCTCAAGTTAATGGGAAATGGATTCTCAAGAATTGATTAGCCCAGAAACACATTACTTGTAGACTAATTTCAGCTGTAATTTTGGTGAAGAATCAGAATTAAATCATCCTTTAAAAGCTAAATGTGTTTTTGGTATGATTCTTGCCTAAAAAAGGGTTTTAATGTGTATCAATCAGTTATGAGATGATTATGAGGAGTACTAATCAATAAAAAAGGATTTTCTAGGTTGATTAGGGGTTAATTACATGATTAGATCAAATCAGAGCAGAATTAGGGGGATTGGGGGCCCAAAATGGAAAGAATGTGTGAAACCCAGGGGACCCGGGCGGCCATCTCGGGATGACCGCCAGGCATGGCGGTCATGGGTGCCCAGAATGAAGATTTTTCCCCGATTTTGTTTCTAATTTGATCCTACACAGTTTTGGCCCAGATTTTCGGCCAGAATCTTGACCATTAAGAGGTGCACAACCCCTGCACTCCCTAGAATTCTATAAATAGGGCCACTAATTCACATCCAAGGGACGCAATCTCCCTTTCACATGCATCCCCATAAGCTTTAGTGCTTGGAGAAACTCTATCTCTCCAAGTCCAGAAACATTCTTAGGCAGAAACTCTGGAGAAATTTTGTGGGTAACATCAATCTAAGGGCAGCAAGGGTGGACCAAGAAGGGATTAAAAATTGAGCTAAGGAGTGGGAAGAAAGTGGGTACAGAACACAACCCAAACCAAGGAGCTAGAGGAGGGCTACAAGAGGTAATCCAAACCCCTTTGCGTCTACTATTTGTTGATGATATGATGATGCAATTGATGATGTAATTGTTGATGTGATGCCATAACAAGAACTACGTGGGCTTTGAACTCGATCGCCGGGGTACGTAGGTGGTTTCTAGTGGTGGGAACTCAAGCCCAATTATTTTTATTTTTCCTTTTGTTTTAGTTTTATTTTATGCGATTAGTTTTCCACACAACACACACTTTCACAAGGCATTCAATTATTCCTTAATTGCACAAGGTTTCGCCCCAACACGGATGGGTGCCTAACACCTTCCCATCCGTGACGAAGCCCCGGGCCCAATATCTTTGGTTCACTGATCGGTTGCCTTAAACGGAGTCAATGGGATTCAAGAACGGTTTTTACCGAATTTTGCCCTATAATAAAATATGGGTGGAGAGCCCAAAGGTATTAGGTGACGGTAAAGAAGATGGTGTAAAGGAATAGGTGAGGAGGCCTAATTAACTTTGGGTCGGGTCCTCACAGCTCGGTATTTTGAACTTTCCTTCTCTTCCAAGCCCTCCAATTCTTTTCCACTCCCGGCTTTCTTAATTGATTCTCATGAACTCTCTTCTTCTTATTTTTTTCTTCTTTCAGATTCGTCATCGACCTTTCAGTCAGTTGAGGAAGAGCGACTACATGCCCAGGTCTTTCCTAAGGTTGGATCGGGTGCATTTCAAGATAACGGACACGTAGTTCTTCTTTTGGTACTTAGGCGACCGTGTGAGAGCAGTCTGTACTTGAGGCATCCGTGGCTGTCCTCACTTGATCTTTGATAGCCTTCTGCAAGTATACAGGGTTGTTGTAGTATCAAGGTCGTCTCACAAGGATCTTTGCTAAGTACTACTTAACCGAGCAATTTGTGATTATCTAGAGAAATCAAAATTAGGGAGGAGTTTATGTTTGAAATGAAAACTAAAGCGATTAGAAACAAGATTAAAATTAATAATGTTAAATATCTAGTACTTCGGGAAATTCCTTGCCAACATTTCCATGCAATTAAGCTCAGCATAAGCAGACTATGTTCTGTCACCACATAGCTAGCCTATGTAAAATCTATGAATTAATTCTGAAAATAAACTCTATTAAAAGAAACGGTAAATCTAAGCTAGATCGATAACCTACTCTCGTAGTGCCATAAAATTCCTTCCTAGTTTATGTCCACTATCCATTTGCCAGTGATGAAATAAACTAAGAGCATTAAGAAATTTACCAACTTAATCTCCAGTAAAAAGCGCGCCTCCCTCGAGGTCGGTTTTTATAGCCCGATAATGTTTTTTTATAGGTAAACGACGCTGTCACTTAACGTTTCCCTATTGTGGATTTATGCTAAACGATAGCCAGTCAATTAACATAGTGAAGTTTCATTACCGGATTAAAATAGAATAAATTCAGAAATAAAATTTTAATTAAATATGCATGGAAACATTAACAAGTTCAACCCCTAATCCTAGACAAGAATTCTAGCAAGACATAGCTTTAAAGAAAATAACAAATATCTTAAAATAATTCATCATAGTAAATTCAAGGATTAAACTTACAAGTAGATGGAGCCAACCTTGAATAAAATGAGACAAATCTCCGAGACAAGAATTTCTCCAAAAGCTGAAGCCAAACTAGAATTACAAAGTAACAAAAGTAAAAATTCTAAGCTATTTCTGTTTTTGCCGATTTTTCTTATAAGAGAACTTGATGCTTTGTTCCTTGCTTGTGTTGCTTTTTATAGTGCAGGGGGGGACCATCTTGGGTGGCTAGGAGTGGATGCAGGTGGCGCCAAAAGTGGAGCATGTGTGGCTCCTCACTTCTGCGCCAAAAATAGTAAGTGGAAGACCACTTCTCCCCTCCAAGATTAGTTTTCCAGAGTCCACTCTTCCCTCCATTTTCCTCTGCAACGTTGGTGTCCTATCTTCATGCATGTGTGGCCACTTGGAGTTGGACTCATTCTTCCCTAGATGAGGTCAACAAAAAGCACATGCAAAGTTGCATGAATGGGTAAGCTTTCACGTGAGAACCATTTTTCCATGTTTTGGGCTTTTCATTTCTTTCATCTTTTCCTCTTCGCCTAAGCTTTGGGCCACCATAAATTGGTCCACTTGATTCTTGGCTATACTTGAGAGGATTGTTGGCCCAAATTCTAAAAGGCTTCATCACGTCTTGCCACGTATCCACGGGATGCTCATGCTGAGACAATTCACAAAGGCAGCCTATGCTGGAACTGCACATCTTGTCCGAAAATCCAATATTTATTTCTACATAAAAATATTAAAACCTAAAGAAAAGGAAATAAAAAGAAAAAAGGGAGAAAAGTACTAAAAACAAGACGGATAAATAAAATAAATAAACATTTTGCAAGCTAAAAACGTTGAAAGAACCCGTGAAATGAGTGCAAAATGCGTACTCATCACCACCCCAAACTTAAGAATTTGCTTGTCCTCAAGCAATTTTCGTGAAAATCAGTATGAAAATGTCTTACCCATTGGAACCAACGGGACCCAACCAACCAAATTTACATGGTAAGTCCCTGAATGTCACAAAAGAAGCCCTGGCATCCAACCTACAAAAATTCTGAGAAAAGGTGCCAAGAAGATCCGAATATGCACTTTTTTAGGTAGTCAATCTCATTGATTCTAATTACAATCTTCCTCTTTGTTTGTTAAAAATAACGAATTTGGCATATTTCATGAAAAACTAAAAACGATGTCAAATATGCAGATCCAGTTCCCTATCTCCACTAATGGCAAGGATCGAATTCAGGGATCAAAAGGTCTTTATTTAGGTTGTAATGGGGTTTAGGTTGAGTTTAAGAAAGAAAGAAAAAAGGTAATCAAAAGATTCATATGCTCAAAAGGAGTGGTCTTACCGTAACAGAGTCAAACAAGGTGGAATGGTTCCAAAGGATATTGAGTGTGCGGTGGAGAGTTTTTTTGTTGCCATCTCTTTTTGTTTTCTTTTTTTTTTGAGATACATCATCTTTGTGTATCGTTTCTTTTCTCCGTGTGAAGTATCTCTCTCTATTTTTTTTTTTCAGAAGGCGCAGGCAAATGAATAACACTCTCCAATACCAGTACAGGCTGCTTATGTTGTGCCCGTGTGTAGATGAACCACCACTTATCCTGCTGTAAGGCAAATGTTTAAGGAAAGACGAGACCAAGCAAATGCATTAGGGTGTGTGTATGAAAAATATAATGATAGCCATAGGTTCAAAGGGTGAAGGTGGTGAATGCGAGTTAACCAACGGAAAATGGCTATCAGAAAACGGCTCAAAGTGCTTTGCGAGGGTGAATGTATATGCATGGTAGGCTGTGTGGTTAGTGTGGGCTACGAAAGAATTCCTTAATCCTATCCCTGAAAAGCAATCCTTGTAATAATTTCGCTTTGATCGGGTTGTGGACCTGTTCTAAGATGCAGGATTTTATGCCAAATATACTTGATAAACATGCAAAGTCGAGAGGTTAGAAGTGAATCGAAACAATGTGAAAAATTTACCCAATAAGCGTGAATCGGCCAAAATGGGAACTCGTCCCAAAAACACATGCAAGTTGGGCACTCAAGACTCGAACGCGAAACTCGGAGACATCCAAGTACCTGTGTCGGATTTGGCCCAATAGAGCCCAACGGGTTCATCAGTACTTGCAAACATTTATTCGAAAAAAAATGAAAAATGAACTGAAGAAAGTTACTTATTATCACGCTAAGAAATCTAAGAAGAAATAAAAGGCCGCAACCACTATGCTGAAAGTATAGCCACCCCAAACTTAAAACTTGCAGTGTCCTCACTGCACAGAAATAGGCTAGAAAAGTCCAGAAAACAAAACATGGGCAGCAATCATATTTAGCAGAAGAGCTTACAGACCAAATTTTTTAAAAGAAAATAAATTGAAACAACAAAAGAACTAAAGGAACCAGAACTTGCTGCTTTTTATTTGCGGAAAAAGGGAAAGAATCGTGGGTTGCCTCCCACGCAGCTCTTCTTTAACATCTTGTAGCTGGACTCGGAGCTCTTCATGCCGAAGGTGATTCGGGGAACAGTTTCACTACCTCTTGTCCGGTAGGCTCTCCAGGATGATAAAGCTTAGGTAATAAGACTCGGTTTCCAATTCTGAGGTCTTGTTTTTGGACGCTACTCTCGCGACAGTGTTTGGTTCCTTTTCTGCCAGCTTCATGAGTATAAACTAAGAGATTAATTTTGATAAGATCATCGGTAGAATACATAATTGTCTTCTTGTGTCGTCCCCTATCTTTCAGAAACTTTTCCTCCTCTCCCTCAGTAAAACTCACATTTATATCACCTGGAAGTGTGGAGTTTGTTCCCAGTAATGCACAATGGAGCTCACGAGGTAAAGGTTTCATCTTAACCTTCGGAGCATTTTCATCTGTCAAGACTTCTGGCGTCTTATCTAACTTCTCAAATCTCATGTCTTCTTCGTCAGATGCCAGAGATAAGATCTCAAGCTGGCGTGCATAATCTGCTATCTCAGGATCCGGGTCCAGAATGCCTTTACTAAGAGCGATACACGCTAACAGTGGATCTGCACAGCCTGCCTGTGCAAAGCTTTCGTCAACTGCTATTTCTTGCATGTCAAGTCGGTAGCATGAATCATCCGACACTCTTTTGTGAATTACTTCGTCAACAGCGAAGCAAATTTTTCAGAGCCGACTTATAGTGAGAGCTTCCCATCCTTGACATCAAAGATGGAACCAGCAGTTGCCAAAAAGGGTCGTCCCAGGATGATGGGTACGTGGTGATCTACTTCCATGCCGAGAACCACGAAATCAACTGGGACGAAAAAGTTCCCAATTTTGATAGGAACTTCTTCCAAAATTCCCACTGGATACTTGACAGACCTATCTGCTAGGTGGAGTGACATAGCAGTAGGTTTGAGATCCCTTAGATTGAGTTGCTTACTGATCGACAAAGGGATAACACTAACAGTTGCACCTTGATCGCAAAGTGCTCTTTCGATGCGAACCTTCCCTATGTCGCAGGGGATAGTGAATGTTCCGAGATTTGGAAGCTTGTTTTGAATGATCGCACTACACTCTCCCCTCAAGGCCACTGTCCTGTAGTCAATCAATTTCTTCTTATTGGACAAGAGGTCCTTTAAAATTTTAGCGTACGCCGGCATTTGGGACACGGCCTCGATGAACGGAATGTTAATGTAGAGCTTCTTCATGATCTCCAAGAAGTGTCCAAACTTCTTATCATGAACCTGTGGGTTGAGCCTTTGAGGGAAAGGAATAGGCGGAACATAAGCCTTAACTTCATCTTCCTTTGCCTTTCCCTTGTCAGCCTGCACAGCCTGCCCATGCTCCACAGGCTTGTCTTTTTTATTGGCCTGGCGATGCTCTGCTTCTTTTACCGGGGCTGGAGGTGGTTGTCACTCCTCGTATTGAGTACCACTCCTAAGAGTGATTGCATTGCATTGAGCGTTAAGGTTGACCTCCGGTTTCCCGGTAATCTGCCAGGATTTCCCTGACTAGGGCCAGCCTGTGTGATCTGAAGCTTGAGATTATTAATCTCATCAGAAACCCCTTTCACTACTTGACACTGCTCCTCCATGAATTGTTGTTGTTGCTTCATAAAATTTGTCATGAACGATTGCATGTCATCTATAGGAGCTGGCTGATACGCCTGTTGGTATTCATGAGGAGGTTGTTTAGGAGAAAATCCGGGAGGACCCCTTCCAGTTTGATTTTGGTTGGGCTATTGAGTCTTCCAAGAGAAGTTAGGGTGGTCCTTCCAACCTGGGTTGTCTGCTGGGCACTCCGAATAGCCTCCTTCACATCTAGCACAGGAATGGGAATGTCCTTTCCCATTTACCGTCTTCATAAGAGCATCCAACTTAGCATTCATCAAGCTCATTGCGTCAAGTTCAAGAACACCGGCTGTTTTTCTGCCACGTATCTCGGCAGGCCATTCAAATTTGTTGTTGGCGATGTGCTCGAACAGATCGTACACATCCTCAGCATCTTTGGCTAAAGCAACTCGTCCGGCTGCAGCATCGACATGTGCACGGAGGGTCTCGTTCATGCTAGCATAAAATTTCTCCACGATCAGCCAGTTAGGAAGGCCATGCTGTGGGCATTTTCGTAATGCCTGTTTAAACCTTTCCCATGCATCGTAGAAAGATTCATTGAACTTTTGTTTAAATTCCACTATGTTGTTCCTTAATATCATGGCCTTGTTGGGCGGGAAAAACTTTTTCAAGAATGCCTGGGATAGGGCAACCCATGTATCAAATGTCCCAGGAGCTTGTGCACTCAACCATGCCTTCACCTTGTCTTTGAGTGAGAAAGGAAAAAGGCGCAGCTTGATAGCATCTTCGGAAGCTCCATTCACCTTGATTGTGTCACAGATTTCCAGGAAATCTTGCAAATGCTGATTTGGGTCTTCCATGGAGGAACCCCCGAAAGGCTCATTTTGGACCATCTTGATCAGGGCTGGCTTTAGCTCAAAGTTGTTTGCTTGCACAATTGGACGAACAATACTGGACTGTGCAAGGGTTGCATCGGGGATAGAAAAATCCTGGACTGGTCTACGTCTTGGTCCATATTGGACTCCCTCGATCTCCTCGATGACGCGTCTTAGGTGTCCCTCCATCTCTCCTCCAGTAAAACTTGAAGAAACCAGAAGAAAAAAATGAAAGAAAAGCTACCAAAGGGGTGAAAAAGAAAATGAAAAATAAAAATCTAGATTAACCTAATCACTAAGTTAAATAATATTAACACCGATCTCCGGCAACGGCACCCAAAAACTTGATAGTCTCCTGCAAGTATACAGGGTTGTTGTAGTATCAAGGTCGTCTCACAAGGATCTTTGCTAAGTACTACTTAATCGAGCAATTTGTGGTTATCTAGAGAAATAGAAATTAGGCAGGAGTTTATGTTTGAAATGAAAACTAAAGCGATTAGAAGCGAGATTAAAATTAATAATATTAAATATCTAGGATTTCAAAGAATTCCTTGCCAACATTTCCATGCAATTGAGCTCAGCATAAGCAGACCATGTTCTGTCACCACATAGCTAGCCTATGTAAAATCTATGAATTAATTCTGAAAATAAACTCTCTTAAAAGAAATGGTAAATCCAAGCAAGATCGATAACCTACTCTCGTAGTGCCATAAAATCCCTTCCTAGTTTATGTCCACTATCCATTTGCCAGTGATGAAATAAACTAACAACATTAAGAAATTTACCTACTTAATCTCCAATAAAAAGCACGCCTCCCTCGAGGTCTGTTTTTATAGCCTGGTAATGTTTTTCTATAGGTAAACGACGCTGTCACTTAACGTTTCCCTATTATGGATTTATGCTAAACGATGGCCAGTCAATTAACATAGTGAAGTTTCATTACCGGATTAAAAGAGAATAAATTCAGAAATAAAACTTTAATTAAATATGCATGGAAACATTAACAAGTTCAACCCTTAATCCTAGACAAGAATTCTAGCAAGACATAGCTTTAAATAAAATAACAAATACCTTGAAATAATTCATCATAATAAATTCAAGGATTAAACTTACAAGTAGATGGAGCCAACCTTGAATAAAATGAGACAATTCTCCAAGACAAGAATTTCTCCAAAAGCTGAACTAGAATTACAAAGTAACAAAATTACAAATTCTAAGCTATTTGTGTTTTTGCCGATTTTTCTTGGAAGAGAACTTGATGTTTTGTTCCTTGCATGCCTTGCTTTTTATAGTGCAGGGGGGACCGTCTTGGATGGCTAGGAGTGGATGCAGGTGGCGCCAAAAGTGGAGCATGTGTGACTCCTCACTTTTGCACCAAAAATAGTAAGTGGAGGACCACTTCTCCCCTCCAAGATTAGCTTTCCAGAATCCACTCTTCCCTCCATTTTCCTCCTGCAACGTTGGTTTCCTATCTTCATGCATGTGTGGCCACTTGGAGTTGGACTCATTCTTTCCTGGATGAGGTCATCAGAAAGCACATGCAAAGTTGCATGAATGGGTAAGCTTTCACGGGAGAACCATTTTTCCATGTTTTGGGCTTTTCATTTCTTTCTTCTTTTCCCCTTCACATGAGCTTTAGGCCACCATAAATTGGTCACTTGATTCTTGGCTATACTTGAGAGGATTGTTGGCCCAAATTCTAAAAGGCTTCATCACGTCTTGCCACGTGTCCACGGGATGCTCATGCTGAGATAATTCACATAGGCAGCCTATGCTGGAACTGCACATCTTGTTCGGAAATCCAACATTTATTTCTAATTTCTACATAAAAATGTTAAAACCTAAAGAAAAGGAAATAAAAAGATAAAAGAGAGAAAGGTACTAAAAACAAGATGGATAAATAAAATAAATAAACATTTTGCAAGCTAAAAACATTGAAAGAACCCGTGAAATGAGTGCAAAATGCATACTCATCAATCTTCCTTCGTCCCGAGATACGGGGGTTGTTTTTTCTTCCAATATTTTGGGGTTCGGGCTCCTCGTTATTTTGAGGAGGGCTGTGCTTTTGTTCCTCTGTAGACTACCACTGAGGGAGCTCCTTCTGACGCACCAACTCCTTCGAGCACTCGAGATTGTTTAGCAGTCGCACCATCTCCTGTTCGTGCTCCTTTTGCGGTGGCTGAGGCTACTCCGTTGGTGACGCCTCAATCAGATCCCTAGATGTTCAGTATGGATGATTTCCCAAAGATTGCTCTAGAGTACTGTGAGCACCGCCCAACCATGTTTCCTTCCGACCGTGATGCCCTCACTTGTTCTCGTGAGTGTGGGGTAGGGATGTTACCCATGGCCGTGGCTGTTAATCGATGACCTGCAATTTGTGATGATTCTTTCTAAATGCATGAAGTAGCTTAGTTCGAGTGGAGAGAACCGATTCGATGATTCCAGTGATAGAAGAATTAACCGCTCCCCAAAGAACCTTCATTCCAAGCTAATTACCAGATATAAATTAGAGAAGTCACAAAGGGTCCCACTTAAAAAGCAGCAACCATAGACAGAATATGCTTGCACGATATCCGCACTTTGGACAAAGCTTGCTCATTTTTGCTCCTTACATAAGGATAGACTTGATCTGTGAACTATGTTTCTTCTTTCCGGGACATGAGAGCCTCGCTCTCGCTCAATACTGTGAACACCCAAATTTGACCCTCTAGTATTCTACCAATTCGAATTAAAATATAATTATGACTATGGATTAATGAAATGATTTAATCCCGAGTTTGGGTATTTTCGTAATTTAACTTAGTGGAATATTAATATTTTATTATTTTTGAATTTCTAATATATTTGGTCCAGAATTTTTGAGATGATTTAATTCTGAGTTTAATATATTTTAAAGTTTAGTTATAATAGAATATGAGTATTTAATTGTTTTTTAGGCTTTTATTTATTTTGGACCTATTTGAGATGATTTTGGGTTTAAAATAATTTAGGAACCTGAACCAATTGAACAGGGATCCTCCAACAACTAAAACCCACCCAAAAACACTAAGCCTAGCAGCCAATTAACCCTAAATTCGTCCAGAATTCGGGTTAATTAATTCTCTTTTTAGTTTTTGGTAGTTTATGGAATATGGAGCGGAGTGAGGGGAAAGAAAAGAAAATTGGAAAAGGGGAGTAGGCTACAAGTTAGGAGGGTTTCTGGAAGCTTAAAATAGGTAAAAATCAATTAGGAAGGGCGTGGGAATCAAGCTAAGTCGGAATAATGAGGATCGAAATCGAAATGGAAAGAACACCTATGGAAACAGGTGCCGGCGGACATAGCAACATGACCGCCAGCAACTGGCGGGCTTTGAGATATGACCGCCAGCGCCTGGCGGTCGTCGCGAGAGGACCGCCATGGCCTGGCGGACATCCTGTCCAGTTTTGGCAGTTTTCCGATTTTTCTTGTTTTCTTGATTCTAGGTATCTACCGTTGGATCTAGGAGTTCAATCCTGACCCTTAGATCAACACCACGTCCAGACCCCCTGAACACTATAAATAGGACCTCTCATTCACCCTCAAACTCACCAATTTTCTCTCTTCCCCCTCTATACACACATAAGCTAGGTGCTTGGAATAATTCTCTAATTCCAAGCTTAGGAACCCTTTCTAGGGTTGAATTTCTGGAGGATTTTTGTGAGGAGGAGTAGCAAAAAAGTAGCAGCAAGAGGAGAGCAAGAGAAGGAGAAGGAGAAGGCGGATTGGAGCAAGTTTGTGGAGAAGAAGAGGAGGAACCCGAGTAGAAGAATCCTGTGCAAGCAGTCTAAAAAAAATCATCATATCTGGAGTAATAGGTGTCAGATTGTTGTGTTCTTAGAGTCCTTGGAAAGCTAAGAAGTAGCTCTACAAGATTTCTGTTGGTGCCAGAGACCAGTTCGGCCTCCTTTGACCTCGAATTACCTTGTGAATTCCTGTCAAAATTCTGCTTAGGAATGGTAAGCAAGTAGGAGCAAGAGGTGGGCTTCAAGAGGTAAATCGTTCTAATTTTCTTGGTTGATTGTTGTTGTGACATGATGATGTTCTTGATGTGATAATATATGATGCATCTTAAGAACTACGTGAGCTTTGAACCCATTACCAGGGGCTACGTAGGCAGTTTATAGTGGTGGAAATGCAAGCTCAATCTTTATTTATTTTCTATTTTGTCTTTGTTTTGTTTTCTTTATTATTTGTTTTTGTTGTTCATGGTATATGTTTATCTTTAATTGCACATGATCTCACCCCAACATGGATGGGTGCCTAACACCTGCCCATCCATGACAAACCCCCGGGTCCACATCTTTGGTTCGCTTATTCGGTTGCCTAAGGAAGGTTTTCTCCGAATTTTGCCCTTTAATAGAACTCAGGTGGCGACTCCAAAGATGTGGATTACGGTTAAGAAGAAGGTGGTGAGTAGGCCCAATGAATTTCGGGTCGGGTACTCACAGTTGGCGACTCCGCTAGGGACTTAGAGGGTTTAAGAGATTATGCGCAATCATGGATTAGTATTTGCCTTTTTGTTTGTCATGTACTTTCCCTGCATTCATTTATAATGCTGTGAAGCTACTACCATAAGAGGGTGAGGAGATTCTAGTCTGGTATATACCGTCCTACGGGGTTATCGGCAAGAGTGAATGTTAGTAATATGCCCAAAAGCCAATCATGGATGTTCATTTATAGTCATGTACATACACTTTAAGATTATTCCAATAAGTATCGTTTATGAGATAAACGCTTGCACATACTTATAACCCAAGTATATATATATTTGATATGTATATTCTTAAATGTCCCTAGTCGGTTATTATTACGGATGGGTTGTAATAATAAGTTAAGACTAGCGTATGTTGAGAATTTATATGTGATATGAATTCTACATACGGGTACAAGTTGGAGAACTTGTGGACTGGACCGACCCACATAAGAACACTACATGGAACGTTATATGTATGTCATTAGTGGTTCTTATAGATGTGATTGTCCTCCGACCTGAGATCGTCAAGGTATCCAACATATGAATCATGTACTTTGATATTATTCCTAGTCACCCGTAACTGGGTGGACATAAGGGTAATCATTGGGTATATGCCGAGTATGTAGTGGGTTTTGATTGATCAAGAGGGGATTCGTCCAACCCATATAACGGGTATATTATCGGATGGTTTCTTGATAGAGTTGAACTGTAAATGCACGGCCGTGCTCGGATTATGATATGTTGATATCATTGGTATCCGTTTTACACAGTTAACTCGAGGATCAAGAAACCGAGATTAAACATATACGAGATTGACATATTCCATGTCTCGGTTTAATCTTTATAATGGGACGAAGGGACGATGACATATTCCGAGGCATAGAGAATCAGTACTGATCTTGTCGTTCGGGTAGCAATGATGTGTTGCTAGACGCCGCTCTTTGCTTATAATTGTAAAATGAGATTTTACAATTATTGCCGGACGTTACAAGTGCCTACAGGGTCACACACATAGAACCGTTGATTCGAGCAGATGGTCGAACCGTGGTTGGACCATGGTTGGACCGGGTGTGGTTGGACCGTGGTTGGACCATGGTTGAACCAGGTCGTTTTGGGGTGGTTTGGTTCACTAAGCATCAGATTAGTGGAGCCATTATTGCAGCCTTGTGATGAATATTCCCACTAAGAGTTAGTGGAAACATGTTGGCCAAAGGTGTTGTCCACTTTGACATGCCTTTGTGAGTTGGCATGCACATGCTTTTGTCTAAGGCATTATTCTTCACACTTGGGTTGGTTAGAACGTTTTTGGGTCTGAAAAATTCAGAGGATTGAGCCTTGAGAAGTGTTCTTGAGAGCTTGAGAAAACACACACTTACCCCTTTCTTTGTGAAAGAAAAGGAACACCAAAACACCACAAACACAAGCCCCGGTTTTACTCTTGCTAGCACATCAGTCCGGGGAGCTCGTTCTTGGATTCGTGTGACGATTCCGGGAAGGTCACGGTTCGTGTGGATACCGTAGAGGAGCAGGTCTTCTTCTTGCTCTAACTGATTCGTTCCAGCCTTCGTCTTGGTCTAGATGATTCGTTCCAGCAGTTGGGTGAAAGACCTCAACCGAACAAGGTACGAAATTTTGTTATACGGTTTATATGCTTCACATGTGGTTCTTGGCTAAGTTTCCTTTGCTTCCGCTGCATCTTTTGCTTGTATATGATTGTCATATAGCCTAGGGAAACTTACAGTGGTAGCGGAGCCTTCTTGTGAAGCTCTAAACCGTGTAAATGATTCATATGTGATATGATCATCTAGAATGTGTAGGAATCATTTTGTGTATGTGATATGCCAAATGATTTTGAACATGATGTCTTGGTGTTTTGGCAATTGATATGCTGCTTTTGATTTGGTATATATATGTGTTTTGCCATTCAAATATATTCATATGCTTGATATGTCTTAGTGAATATGCATGATATGTTCTATGTGATAAAGCATGATCATGTCATATTGTCTTCAATTGTATGTATGTGATACATATGTTGTTGAGGTTGATTTGTCAAAAGTGTTTTGACAACAAGAGGTTGATTGATATGAGATATCAATCAAGATGATTATGGCAGTAGGTCGAAGGGTTCGACTAAGAAAAACCGAGTGTCGGTTTGTGTTTCGAACGATTGTCGTTCAAGCAATGTTTGGCCAAAACATCGATGTTGGTGTGACCAACATCGATGTTGGCATGAAGATTGGCCTTGGCCGAATCTCCAAAACATCGATGTTGTGTTTTCCAACATCGATGTTCTCATGCTAACACTCAACAACATCGATGTTTAAATGTTAAACATCGATGTTATTTGAGCTCGGCCAAATTGGTTTGAGTTCCAGATCTCCAACAACATCGATGTTTGAGTGTCAACATCAATGTTCTTGAGTTCCAGAACTCAAACATCGATGTTTGAATGTTAAACATCGATGTTATAATGCTACTGCCAAGATATTGAACTTTCAAGTACTCAAAACATCGATGTTTTTGAGCTACTGCCAAATGGTTTGGAGTTCAAGTGCTCAAACATCGATGTTGTGTTTTCCAAAACATCGATGTTCTCATGCTAACACTCAACAACATCGATGTTTAAATGTTAAACATCGATGTTATTTGAGCTCGGCCAAATTGGTTTGAGTTCCAGATCTCCAACAACATCGATGTTTGAGTGTCAACATCGATGTTCTTGAGTTCCAGAACTCAAACATCGATGTTTGAATGTTAAACATTAATGTTATAATGCTACTGCCAAGATATTGAACTTTCAAGTACTCAAAACATCGATGTTTTAATGTCCAACATCGATGTTTTTGAGCTACTGCCAAATGGTTTGGAGTTCAAGTGCTCAAACATCGATGTTTAAGGGTCAACATCGATGTTTTATGCATTCGGCAACCTCCAACATCGATGTTTGCTTGAAAACATCGATGTTTTATGGATTCGCAAACTCCAAACATCGATGTAGAAGGGTTCAACATCGATGTTGTGGACTGCAGCGACTTCAACTGCAAATTGAGTACAGAAGGAGGCCGAATTGGTGTCTGGCTTGAACAGCAAAGTTGTAGCTCTACTTCTTAGCTTTCCAGGGACACCAAGTTTACACAAATCCGAGGTCTATAGCTCCCGATATGGCCTGAATACTGAATGCTGCCAAAAGTTGGGAGAATTGGATTCTCATATCACAACATCGATGTTCAAGTTCAAACATCGATGTTTCACTTGTATTTTTGGTTTCCAAACTTACATAACATCAATGTATGCTTTGATGAATATATGCATGAGATGTATGTACATATATTGATGAAACATTAA
>JAKUCV010000756.1:0-29856 GCA_028386065.3 Turnera subulata
CCCATCAGCACGAAGGAATCCCAAAAGAAAAAAAAAACGAGAGAACAGAAGAGCAATTAGAGGCGGCGGTGCTTACCGGAAGAAAGAACCCGGCCGTGAGGAGAAGAGAAGGACCAGCGGCGGCGACGGCTTGAGAGTCGTGCAGCGGCGGCCCTGTGTCTTTGTGTGTACCAGAAACGCGAGAGGGAGAAGGGAACGGAAAAAGAAAATGAGGGGAGGAGAAAGAGGGAGAACGAGGGAAGAAGGAAGGGAGAGGGAGAAGAAGAGGAAGAAGAAAGGGAGAGAGGAAGAAGGAATAGGGGGTAGACGGCGGCGGCTAATGGAAGGAGAAGAAGAAAAAAGAAAAGTGAAGAAAAGAAAAAGAAGAGTAGAAAAGAAGGAGGAGAGGAGAGGGGGTCCGGGTAGGGTTTTTGACCCACCAAGCCAAAACGACGTCGTGTCGTTTAGCTTGGCGCGGTCAACCCGCCCCGTTGACCCGCAGCTTTCTTTTCTTTTTTTTTTTTTTTAGAACTCCAAAACGACGCAGTTTCGACCATATCATCGTTCAAACCCCGTTTCACCTCGAAATGAGTCCCCGTTTCCGACGAAACTCAAACCCCCTATAACGCCAACCTAAATACATTATTCCCAAGGAAAATAATTTATGTCCATAACCAAAAATCCGGAAATTCCACAAGGGCAAAATTGGAATAAATTTTCAAAAATTCCGAACAATCAAATTATGAAAATTCGGGGCGTTACACAAATCTCCAACCAGCCTGTATTGCTCCAAAAGCTATTTGCATCATTAACCATCCCACTGGGAAAAAAAAAAAAACTCAAGCACTCTACACTTTTACTCCATATAACAATTCAAGTTTTGTTGCAAGCACATTCACTCCATGGATCAAAGATATAATTTTGTAGTTCCCCAGTATTACTTTTCGCAAGAAAGAAAGTCTGAAAATTAAACTATTGTCAAGCTTATTATTCCCAGAAGAAATCAACTGCTTTCTTATGGCAAAATAAAATTGACTCTCGAAATCTTTTGCTGCTGCAAACAACTAAAATACTCTAGTATTTCTCAAAGTTCCATAATCATTTATCGTATGATCCTCTACTTTCTGAATTGAACCGCTCAGAAAGGCATTAACTTGAATCTTACTTTTGGGAGAGGCATTAGAATTATCGACTTGTGAGGATCTAATGCCAGAAGCAACTCTTGTGTCAACATTCAAACTCCCCCAGTCTTGTGAATCATGTAAAAGATCCCTTGTAAATTTTGAGAACTGGTGCTGCAATCCCAATAGCTCCTTATGTTTCCAAGATCCTCCAGGGTCAAAAGGCACAGAACATTTAAATTCCTGTAAGAAACCAGCCAAATATGACATTGCAACAACCTTACTAGTCTTCTTCCTTATTTTGAAATTCCACAAGAAGCCAAAAGCATTAGTCTTTCCCACTTGCCAAACTTTATGATACATTACCATGGCAAGCTTCACCTTTCCTTACTTATTCTCTTCTCTTTGCCTCCTTGGCACTAAGGGCACACTCCTTTGTTTCCATTTCTTCCTCACAAACCTACCAAATCCTATTCTCTTCCTTTGTTGCCTTCTCCTCAATTTGCCCCAAGCTTGAAACATGTTAGTCCTTCTGCGGCACTACAACTGTCCATCAACTACATGTATGGAAATTCCCTCCAATTCATCAACTGCAAACTTCTTCATTCCCTCCTTTTGGTTTATATCATGCAATAAGAAATCAATACTACCCTCCCCTGCTGGAGTAATCCCATCTAACCCAAATTTTGTCTCATTTGCTTGTGGGCACAAAGATTTTGTCGCAAAAATTGATTCTAGTTCTTGAATGCTCAAAGAGACCAAAGAAGAGTGCTCTCACCAAGAATAGTATCAACCTCTATACATAAAATGTTAGCATTTGATATAGGCCCATCATTACTACCCATAGTAAACAATAGTGTTGTCAAATCATCATCAAAAATCTCTACATTCAACCACAATTGTCATGTACAAACATGCCCTATATAGTCAGCTTTATCGCACCAACAACAAAGATTGCTAACATAGCTTCTTTCATTAAACTCGTAAAAGTTTTGGTTTCAAGAAGTTGAAACTTGCCAGTGTTACCCATTTGATAATGCCATCGTAGATTGTGGATCAAAAGCTCCTTCATGACGTCATTAGTAGGCTTGTGCTTGGACAACAAATTCCCAATTCTTAAAACTAAAGCATATCAAAATGGAGAGTAAGGTGGTTTTATGGGAATTTTCTCTAAGCCCGTCAAATAAATTATGCACGATCCATAACTGATGTGGATGTATATAAATCATTTCTCAGGATGGGCAAGATTGGGCTAAAACCGATCCATATAAACTCGTTTGGGCTTTGACATTACAACCCAGTTCCATACCCATCTGTAATTCTGTATCCAAAGCTTTGCCTTCATTTGAATCCGACCCAAACCGCACACCATCACAGTCCGTCTTCCAATATAAACACTATGCGAACGTGCCGTTCTCTAGAAGAAGCAACATTCCCACACCGACAACCCATCCCCATTAACCATCAAATCAAAGACATTGAGAACAAGATTACCTCCATTTTGGGTAAAATCCCAAATACATTATATGATTTCATCACAATAGCATGAGCAAGAATGAGGCCAAGTCGAGTTTGGCTGAACATTTCTCCTAGTTAGCAGCGGGTGTATTAAACCTTTAAACAGTACACAAGCAGGCAGAAACTAGGGACTTAATTTCCGGAGTTTATACTTTACAAAACTGAGGGCGAAGGGAAAAGGGGAGAAAGGCACAGGGTAGAAATTTTCCCAAGACATAACTATAATAACTTGTCACCCTGTACTTCCCCAGTTTCTAGTTTTTTAGGAACATAAGCTAAATGGAAGTATCAGTTCCCTGTTAAAAGTTACAGTGTACATTAAAGAATTGAAGGGTGGCTCCTTTTCTTTTTATCTCCTTCAGAAGCTACCTGGTATTCACAAGAGAACAATACAAGAGATCACAACACATGAGAAGCTGCTTCATCAGGTACTTCCAGCCTCAGTTGGAGTGGTACAAGGAGCCAATGTATTCGGGGGCAGGCTGACTCCACCCCCTCTCACAGAAATATTGGAGCACTTAACTGAGCTAGCCCTGGATACAAGATTAGTGTCAAGAAAAACAACAATCACAGTGATATCATCGTGGAAATGCCGTCGAACGCCACGGTCAATCTTCTTCAAGTCTGAATACCTCATTTCTCTCTTCTTTGCTGCTTCTTGAAGTGCAGCTTTCACAAGCCTCCTTGCACTTCCCTGAATACAGGATGGCACACAGGAGTAAATCATGCATGTAGTGATTCAATGGAGAAGGCGCCCACAAGCTTAGCTAAGTACAAATTTGAAGCACTATAAAGTCCAGAAAAAGTTCAAGTATGCTTGGTTTGCTAAAATAGCCTAAGAATACAGGAGGCAATGAAACAAAATGTAAGAGGATCCTGCACAGGAGAAATACTCATTCATCCCACCCTTAAACAGTCTTTAGGGCATTCACTTTTTATTTTTATGTATATATATATCTAAAAGCTCGGTGGTAGTAAGTCATACCGTGCGTGGATGACCTTGAACTATGTCAACTGCCTCTTGATTGCTCAGATGCTCCCACAGGCCATCAGATGCAAATATGACGAATTGATCGTGTGGCTGTAACTGGTGCACTGAAATCGAAGGATCTGCGCTCAAGATGGGTTTTCTGAATGGTTCCCGAAGCCGAAATTTAGCATATAGGGGCTCTCTGTTGAACTCGGCTTTTTTCAAATATACATCTCCAATGGATCTGGAAACCTGAAAAAGGTAAAAAGGACTCCGATTATCATTGAACAAACTCAAAATTGATTATATATCTAGCTCTACTAGCACACCTTAAATGTATCAAATGACTTCTGCAAAACCAATTCTCTTGGAACTTATATTAAACTCATAAAATCTCAATTCTTTTAAAACTTTCACATATCGGAATTGAGCCAGTATCAACTCTACCAGACTATCAAGTTTAAAGCAAATGATAAGCAAAACCAAGGGAATTGAGTAATGGATAAAAATAGGGGCTGAGAAATGGATGCATAGACTAATTAACACCCTAGTATATGTTGACCTGATTCGTTTGTACATCTTGAATTTCTTTCTAGATGATATCCGTCATGAAAATATATTATTGTCTGCAAAGAAACACACGAAACGTTCGATTTACGAAAAACTAACCACTGGCACAAATCAAGTCTAAGATCACCAAACACAGGCTTAATGTCAACTCTTCAGGGGAAAAAGAGAAAAGGAAGGTTCATATGATCAAAACAAAAAAAGAATGATATTGGTTTTTCAGAGAGAGGCGAGGTGTACATAGTACTGGATAAGAGTTTCAAATGCCTTAACTCGCATCCTAGCATCTTCAACCATAGATAGAAGCAATTAATAACTACTGTCCCATGCTTTGAAGACAGTAAAGAAGAAGAAAACCAACCACGTCAGATTGAACTCTTCTTAACAAGAAGCAGAATAACAATAGGAATTACCAGGTCCATAGTAAAACTTACTTGTATAAGACCTTTGACACGCCATACGTTATGCTTTAAGACTACGATCTGTGAGTCATCAGGATGCATAGAATGCAGCTCCTGCCTCACAGACTCTATGCAAGCATTATGTTCAGCTGATAGCTGAATGGACAGAACTTCTCCAGTTGCCTTCACTACTCTACCCAAAACAGCACGAGAATCACCCAAGTTGGCAATATAAAGGATTCCACCACAAATAACGCCCACCAGGCAACATGACCCAACTGCTGCAATTTGTGGGTTCATAGGCCACTGTTTTGTTACAAGAGATAGAAAACCTTCTTCTGTTGCTTGATAAGCCTTTCGTATAACATCCACCGACATTGACTGTTGCTCAGATGTAAATCCTAAAAATAGACATAAAACCTGAAAATTAAAAGCTTATGATTTATTGCAACAGCAGGATTAGGCAAATCACTTTAAGCAGCCTCTGAGCCATAATTTCAAGTTTCAAACATTAAGTAATAGATATCAAGTGTTGAAACTGATACAAATTTGAATCAACAACAAATAAAAAACTCTACTTTTTCCATTTTCACTGAAGAAAGGTAACAAGAGATACACATGCTTGTATAACTTGTTAAGACTGTGGCACAACAAGTATTTGACTGGCAATTCAGGAAAAAAAAAAAAAAACAGTGGTTCACTTGTCATCACTTGGAAACACCAAGCAAATCTTTTCCACAGATGAATTCTTTGTCACACTAACAAAAGTCATTCTTTAATTACAAGTAAGAATCACTAAAGAGACAGGAACATGTAGTCTCTTACTCTTGAGATGTTGAAAGAGATGATCATTGATGAAGCGTGCCGTCTCAGGCCCTCCATGCCCATCATAGACGCCAACAAATGTTCCAAATGGTCCAGACTCATGAGTGCTCAAGCTGCCTGACTCTAGCTGGCTCTGATCCTCAAGCAGATTGTTGGCTTGGACAACTGCCATAGAGAATTCACCATTTACATGCTGCCCATGGTCCTTGTACCACAATAGCCCGTCTTGGCGACCGTTGGTATCTGAATTTGAGTGAACATATCGATCCGACCTCGGCCAAAGGCAGGCCCTCAAAAAGTTCATCAGCCCAGATAACATCCCTCATCTCATCCAAGTAACCCTCAGAATTACCCACATTTAGCAAGTACCCAAAAGAACTCTGAACCAGAAACAACAGTAGCTGATTGTTGCCTCCTCTACTTTACCGCCCAATTTATATGCACTACAACACTATTGACAAAACGAGAGCCAAAATCAGTGATTGAAGAAAACGGGCTTCAAAAGACCTGATGCAAACACAACAGCAGCAAAACTCAACATCCATCCGAATTATGTAAAGAATCTTTCTTTTTTTTCATAAACAAAATAAGTAATCACCAAGACATCAACGTGAAAATTTTGATCACACAATTATACACTACAAAAAAAAGAAAGAAAAACTTAGACCCCAAAACCCCAATAGTGAACTTAACATCATCTATTTCTCAGTTAAACAGCTACGGACCCACAAACAAAAACAAGCAAAGGGCGCAGTAAAATGAGTGGCTGTAAAGTTGGAGCTAAACAGATCAATGGAATGACGTAAAGAAGCCACCTTTATCCTTGAGTTTGAGTCATGAAATTGTATAAAAACCAGAGGAATCAAAGGCCAACGCATCAGCGTCAGGCTGGTAACTCTGTTGAACAGAAGACCATGACCTTAACAGCAGCTGATGATGACAAACCAATGAAACAAAGGAAGAAAATGGAAATAGAGGTTTGAAAAATAGTGGTCAAAGCCCACTTTCTATCACGGAACAAATTAAGAGCCACTCGGCCAATTAAGAAAATCCAGAAGGTCTAACATTTTACATTGAAACATAAGCCCCACACCCCGCTACCAAGGAAACTGCCAATAGACCATTAATCACCAAACAAAAATTCAACCAAAAAACAAACGACTCCGCGTCCTTCTTCCCGAGCTTACCCACTGACAAATTTGACTGGTTCTCCTCAAAGCCACTGAGCCTTTTACAGTTGAACAAGAAACTTCAAGTGGGCGGCATCAGCGTTTTAGATCTGTGGATCCATCAAAATTCAAGATGGAGAAAGAATAGAAATGGGTTTTCGTTATTTCTTGAGGCGACCTCGTTGATGATGAGATTGTCCAGGAAGAAGAGAAGAAAGAAAGAAAAAAAAACAAAGAGTGAAAAAAAATGGTGGTGTGTTCTAAAAAAATGAGAAGACTTTGTTGTTTTTTTTTTTAAAAAAAAAAGAAAATAGGCCCAACTTGTAAACTCTCCGCTCTCTCTCTCTCTATATTTTCTCTATACAACTCCTCTCTCCCTTCTCTCTCTTGTCTTACCAGACAAGCCCCATAAAAGACCAACAATGGAGTGCTTGAAGCCAGCAAAGCAAAGGTCCAGTTTTGGGCTCCACCCCCACTATGGTGGTAGTAGAGAGAGAAGGAGGAGGAGATAGAGAGAGATAGTGTGTGTGTGTATAGTTGTTTTTTTTTTTTTTTGTGTGTGTGTGTGTGTAATGTGTATAGTTGGTTTTAGGAGGAGAAAGATAGAGTCAATGAAGTGAAAGTTTTTCTCTAATGATACCACGTACGGTAGCAATATCGATGTTGCATGAAACGGGGTTCACGTGATTCCACGTGGATTGTGACTTACAAAACCAAACCAAACCAAACCAAAGCTACCTACGTTTACGTTGTCTATTCTTTATCATCATCATCTGTTGGATGTTAAAGATGTGTCTTTCTTCGGAAGAAGTAGCACATAAGAGCCATGCCTCAGCTGGCAGTGACGACTGAATAGCGAGTTACCGTTCTAATTTGAGAAAGTGCTTCCTGGATTCTTACATCTTTTTACTTCTTAGTTTGGATATGGTAATAAAACCGTAACTGTCCTAATTAACAATTATTGATAAATCTCATTGAGCAATGCTGATTGTTATGCAGAACTTTTCTGTTCAATTGCGACATTAAATGAAGTGATTTGAAAGAGAGTAAAGTGAATCTGACCATTTTTCTTTTTATGTTAAAAGTGAATTTGACTCGTGTTGTGACCTGTGTGAAATTCACCTTAAGTTATTGCGTGATTATCTGATGCAATTTTCATCTCTCAATTGTGATTTGTGAATGTATTGATTACTTCTGTACAGGGTGAAAGCTTACAAACCCTACGTGGCAAGATGTTATTGGATTATTTAGGTATTATCTTTTCATATTTAAATATTAAGAAAATAATTTTAATATCTTTTAAAAATTAAATAATATTTATGTTTTAATCTCCTAACTTGTAGGAATTATAAAATTTGCCTTTGTAGTTTTACCTCTGTCTCATGTCCATTATAAAACCTTCCAATGAAATTGTATTTATCTAAAACATTTAAATTTTATAAAAACACTTCTTATTACATTAGGATTTCCTCATCCATCTACAAAACCATGATTTGATTACCAGGTCAGCGTCCAAATGCTTCATAGTATCTAAAGCGACACCATGAATGTGGATGAAACCTTAAAACAAAATTATTACTATAATTATAAATAATTACAAAATCACCATCAATATTTTTTTACACATAAATCAACAGTAATATTTTATTATTTTATTAGAATGGTAGATTTTCATTGATGGAAAAATCAGAAAATTACATCATTGAGTGCGAACTGCACAATTGACATAGGAAAATCTTCAAGAAAAAAGTTTATACTTAGGCAAGTTTTGGCATATTAAACAGCTTGGTGTGCCACTCTGCATTTCATTTGGTATGCATAAGCTAAACTGAGCGTAGGTTGGTAACTAAGATGGAATTGCTATTTGCAGTATTCCCAGTAGTGCGCTCCTACATTATTAATCGTATGTATGGCCGCCAAGCTGTCAAATTAGAGATCCACATCAAGGAAACCTGAAGAGGATGCAAAATTGAGACCAAATAGAATGGCCCTTGCTTCTGCACAATCTATGAAAAGTTGGGACGGAAGTTAATCTAAAATTAACCCGGAGAAATTAGTTTAAAACTAATTTTTTTTTCTCAACATGATTTATTGAAGATTATAAATTAACACTCCTCAAAAAACATTTAGCAGGGTATCAACAATCAGGTATACAATTTGCTTTCTAATTAGAATATGAATAGTACACCAAATTAAAAATAAAAATAGAAAAGATCTCTATGTAAAAAAAGGAAAAGGAAAAAAATCGAAATAATATGAATTTTAAAATTAAATATGTGTCATAAAAAAGAAAAGAATAACTAAACAAGTGATTATAAAAAATATAGAAGTTACAAATTAGAAAATGCAAATATTAGGGAATGATTAAATAGAAAATGATATATACAAAAATGAAATCTATATAAAAGATGAAAATATCTAATAAATTAAATCGAATAATTATCCTTATAATGCTTTTTAAAAACTTAAACTAATATTAAAAGAGGAAGAAACAAAAACTCACAAAATTAATTTTTATTAATTTTCTATAAAGACATTATTCTTTCAGAATTTATATTGATTATTTATTTATTCCCTATTTTTTTGGCTTTTTCATATAGTTTTTTATCTATAATTAATATATAATATTTGTTTATAATTTTCAAAAATTATCATATGATAAAAAATAATATATTTAATTTTTCCCATACCTTCTTTTATGTAGACTTTAGAATTTAGATAATTACTTTATGTAATATTATTTTATTTTAGACTTACATTTTCATATTTCATTTGCTTCCTTTACCTCTATTCTATAGATTTTATATTAATTTTATATTTTCTTTAAGAAAAATAATTTGTTTTAAATTTTTTATATTAATTCTAAATTATTTATGTTTCTTAATCTTTTAATATTTGCCTAAATTTTTTAAACAATATTATAAGGATTATTATTCCATTCAATTTATTATATATTTTTGCCATTTATATAGATTTCAGTTCTGTATATATCATTTTCTATTTAAATATTCCACATCATTTGCATTTTCAAATTTTTAACTTTTATATTTTCTATAATTAATTTGTGTAGTTATTTTTTTTATTTTTGTATGGCACATATTTCATTTTAAATTTTATATTATTTCTCTATTTCTTTTTTTTTTAAATTTGGTTTGCTACCATGTCCTAACTAGAAAAAGAATTGTATATGAT
This sequence comes from Turnera subulata, assembly GCA_028386065.3. NCBI lineage: Eukaryota > Viridiplantae > Streptophyta > Magnoliopsida > Malpighiales > Passifloraceae > Turnera > Turnera subulata. The sequence continues at coordinate 9,743 of JAKUCV010000756.1, forward strand.
TGTTGATAATCTTGCTAACTTCTTTTGTAACAGCCCGGGTAAAAATTTTAGATTTTTATCGGACTGTAAAAGTCTTTTTACCGTGATTTACTGTAGAATTAATCTTGGGTAATTAATTCAAGGTAAATCTAGCGTCGTTTTTCGAAACTGAGGGTTTTCCCGCGCTCGTGATTTTTCCGTGGATTTTTCGGACCTAAGTTGGTATTTTTCGGGTCCCGGAATTCTCGAAAAAATCACACCGGAAAATAACTAAGGGGGTATCAGTTATTTTCTGGTCCGCACCGGACTCGCTCCATAATGCAGACAAGCTGCATTATTGAGGATTCACATGTGTACAGTGTTTCATCATTTATAAAAAGAAAGCAGATGAAGAAAAGAAGAGGAGAAGAAGAAAGGAGAGGAAAAAGAAAAAGAGAGAAAAAGAAAAAGAGAGGAAAAGAGGAAAAAAGAGAAAGAAAAAAAAAGAGAGGAAAAAAAAGAAGAAGAAAAAGAAAAAAAAGAAGAAAAAAAAGAGAAAAAAGGGGAAAATCGAAAAAAAAAAAGAGTAGAAGGAAAAAAAGAAAAGGAAAAAAAGAAATACAAAAAATAAATAAAAAGAAAAGAAATCAGAAAAGAAAAGAAAGAAAATAAGAAAATGAAAAAAAAAAAGAAGAACGTGAACAGTTCATCACCCTCGGGTCACTGTACATGTCGAGGAGATCGGCGCCGTATCGTGCTCCACCGCTGCCAGCCTCGCCTTCGCCACGCCGTCGCCGACCTGTCGCCGCCTTCCCTGTCGTTGTCCGCCGCGCGGACGCTCCTGCACGAGCCGTTGACCCGGTGGAGGACCCGCGGATCTTGCTTCCTCCGCGCCTGCACCTGTTTTCCACAGCTTCACGCCAGCTTTCCGCCGCCAACACGCCGCTCGTGCCGCCTCGACATCGCGGCTGAGCTCGCCTTTCCTTCCTCGCGCCTGTTGTCGCGCCGCCGCCCCTATACCCGCTAGGTGAGTCGGGTTTTACCCGTTTCCTTGGCCGGGTCGCGACCTTGGATGGGTTGTCAGTCGGGTCTCCATAATAATAATAAAAAAAACATATATATATATTTATATATCTAATTGTTGGTATTTGTTTTTGGAAAAAAAGTATATCAATTATTTTGGAAAATTACATATATTATTCTGGGGAAATATATGGTAATTATAAATAGTTGTTTGAAGAAAAAAACATATACTTGATTTTAGAAAAAATTAAGATAATTAAGTTTTGTTTGTAAATTATTATTATGGTTAGTTTGAAAAATATATATATACCTTGAAAATATTTCTGGAAATTTTAATTATATGTTATTATTTCTCTGGAATACAATAATTATATGTTATTATTCTTGGAAAATATATATAGATATATTTCTAAAATATATATATAATTATGTTGATTTGTAATTGTTTGGAAAAGTATTTGGAAATATATATGTGTATTTGTAAATTCGTATTTATTTTCAGAAAATAAGTTTATATGATTATATTTTCTGGAAATAGAGTTTTCTAAAGATAATAATACTTGGAAATTATATTTTGGAAAGTATAATAATTTTTATGGAAATATTATGGAAAATATATACATATGTTATAATTTTCAGAAAAATTATGGTAATTATTATTTTTGAAAAAGTATATTATTTTATGAAAATGTTTTGATTTAATAGTTTTGGAAATATATTTTTGTAACCTTATATACATACAATATATTTTCGGAAAAGGGATAATTATGGTAAAGATGAAAATAAAGGATATGAACCGGGATGGGTTATTTCGCAGTTTTGGCATCATAGCATACCGATTATGTGCATTTATGTGTATATATTGTTTTTTCGTATAGGTTTGGATATCGGGCAGTTTCCCGAGGAGCCGGCTTGGGACCGGTCATTGTCTCCGGAGTTGAGTAATCGGCCAAGGTGAGGATGGATTTCCTTCAATATGTGCCTGTATTACTCGGTTATTGTGTTTGATGTTTAATGCACTGTTAGTTGTTGCATTTGTTGTGATTGTTGTCGGGATGTTTATCCCAGTATCTTGATTGGTTTTTGGATATTTTTTTTCGTGTCTTTGCCATAAGAATAATGGATTAATTAATAATTTGAGATAAGGATGTCGATCCTTGATTTTGGGTAGGGATGTCTATCCCGGTATTTTGGTTAGGGATGTTGATCCCTGTGATTTGATTTTGATGACGATAATATAATTGTCACGTGGTAAGTAGTTGTACGACTCGATGGTTTAAGACTGTTTCGTGGTGGCCGTGACCTGGGTTACTTGTGATAAGCATGTCTATACTTGGGATGGCTATCCCGTGATTATTTTTGGGATGTCTATCCCTGAGCTCGTATTTTTGGGATGTCGATCCTTGAGTTCTCTTGATTTGGTCTGGCACCCGAAATATGTTGATAACTAGGTCTGACCTCTAGCTTATCCGTGGCGGGGCCCGGAAAGATAAAATTGGAAAATTGGATTTTTTATTTGAGCCTTTTTGGTCTTGGACCGGTTTTGGGTCGAGTCTTTCGGTTTTGTGTATTTTGGCGGTTTTTGCTTGTTTTCGACTTGAGTAATTTATGGTGTGCATATTGATTGTCTATCCTTCGTTGGTGAGTACTTCGGACTCACCCCTCACCTGCGGGCTTTCATCCCATAGGATGAGTTATTTGTGGTACAGGTTTGGTGCATTCCAGACAAGCTGCGACGTTATCCCTTGGACAGGGCTCGGATCCATAGTTTGCATCATTGTCGCATACAGTGTCTTGTGAGTTATTAAGTCTTCCGCTGTGCATTATTTTTACTATTGTTGGGCCATTGGGCCGGATATAATGTTATCATTGTTTTATTTTGGGCTGTTGAGCCCGAGTTTCTGTTGTATACACTGTATGCTGGGCTTATTTTGGTTGGGTCGTCACAGTTCCGGCACGTGTTTACTGTGTACGGTAAATACGGGTCGGGGCGTTTCATCTTTTTTATGAGGGTCAGTTAATTTATAATCTTCAATAAATCATGTTGAGAAAAAAATTAATTTCCCTACCTTCCACTCTCAATTTATTTTAGTCCTTATGAAACGTAATCTAGATTAACTTTTCAGTATGTTAATGTTATTGTTGAGTTTTCGGAGGAGGAAGTCCTTACCATGCCTCATACCCACATTGCAAATTTACTGCTTGCAAGAGAAGAATGCTTGCAACTCTTACAGCAGATCATTGGAGCCGAACAAGTAGCGAATGCAATTACAGCTACGCTACACCATCAGTTGGTCTATCGCCTCCAAGATCAAGCAGTCAATCTTCTAAGCAATGGCTATTCTATTTGGTCTCAATTTTGCATCCTCTTCAGGTTCCTTGATGTGGATCTCGAATCTGACAACCTCACGGTCATACATGCAATTAACAATGCACAAGCACTCTTGGGAATTCTGCTAATGGAAATTCTATCCTTAGTTACCAACCTATGCTCGTTTATGCATACCAAACAAAATGCGAATAGAGTAGTACACGAAGCTGGCCAGTATGCCAAAACTTGTCTAAGTAGAAACTTTTTTCTTAGAAGACTTTCCTTGATTGTGCAGTCAATGATGTAATATCCTGATTTTTACATCAATGAAAATCTTCCATTTTTAAAAAATGTTAACGCTTATTTATGTGCCAAAAATTGTTAATGGTGAACAAATAATTATTTTGTAACTATAGTAATATTTTTGTTTTGAGGATTCTCCACATTCAAGATGTTGCTTTAGATGCTATAAAGCATTGGACGCAGACCTGGTAATCAAATCATGGTTTTGTGGGTGGATGAGGAAATTCTAATATAACAAAAAAATAAATATTTTAGATAAATATAGCTTGGTTGGAAGGTTTCCTAACAGACATCAGACAAGGTAAAACTACAAAGAAAAATTTTATAATTTCTACAAGTTAGGAGATTAAAACATAAATACTATTTATTTTTTTTAAATATTAAAATTATTTTCTTAATTTTTAAATATGTAAAGATAATACCTAAGCAATCTAATAATATTTTGCCACCTAGGGTTTGTAAGCTTACACCCAAAACATGGGGTTGTACACTACAAGCCACCATGAGATAATATATTGGAAAACTAGTTATATTACTCTACTAATTGGCGGGATACATATCATGTCTCTTCAGAAATTTTATGGTGGGGACTCTGATTGTTCGCTCTTTCTATTCTAAGGTTTATTTATTTCTCCAATTTACCTTATAGGTTCCTCATTCTTCTCCTAAAATTTATATTATTTCTTTATTTATTATGTATTATTTAGGAAATAAATCTGCATATTCAATATATATACTTATATGGTTTAATTATTCCTAATATAACTGAATTTAAAATCAAATTTACAACAAATCAAACTTGGGGAGTCCCACCATAAAATTTCTCCACTCTTATCAGTCTTATTTATTCTTTTCTAGTTCGTACTGCTACTTAAATCATTGGTATACTACTATCATGTCTCTTCAGAAATTTTATGGTGGGGACTCTGATTGTTCGCTCTTTCTATTCTAAGGTTTATTTATTTCTCCAATTTACCTTATAGGTTTCTCATTTTTCTCCTAAAATTTATATTATTTCTTTATTTATTATGTATTATTTAGGAAATAAATCTGCATATTCAATACATATACTTATATGGTTTAATTATTCATAATATAATTGAATTTAAAATCAAATCTACAACAAATCAAACTTGGGGAGTCCCACCATAAAATTTCTCCACTCTTATCAGTCTTATTTATTCTTTTCTAGTTCTTACTGCTACTTAAATCATTGGTATACTACTACTGTTACGGGTGTCGGGAAGAAATTATTACCCCTCTTAAAAAAAAAGACTAGCCGAGAAATAAACTAAGATGAAAATGACAACGGTGTTTAGAGAGAAATCTTGAGCATTTATTGGTTAGAGAGAATCATGATGTTCTTATTTTCTTGCAGTGCAAAGAAATAAATTAAAACAATATTGAACGAAAAATACAAATCAAAAGTTATGGACAATGCGTGGAATGGAGGATATATTAATTATCGATACAAACCAGTTTGCGATTTGATACACTACATAATGTAACAATCATTTCAGTATTAACCAACATTCATATAAACCTACTTTAATACAAGCTAACTTTGGTTGTCCATCATTTGGTGTACACAGTTATAGTTCCCTTGATGTACACCAAACCTTTTGTTGTTTTCTAATTTCCCAAATGTCATGTAAGCAGTATATTACGTGTATTTTTTGAGAAGCATTTAACTAAACTAAGTTTAAGCATTTTAAGAGAGGAGCATTTTTTACATGGTTGAGGTCGGTCATCGTAGGTCAATCTCAAGCGTGCAAATAATGTGCTTTTTTCTTCTTTCTTATCGTTGAAGGCCTAATATACAGGCTAATCCATACACGGCCAGCATAACAGCTAAGGATGAAGCTTTTTGGTAGGTTGCATTTTTTGTATGTCCCGCCGACTTTTCCATATTGCCCATGGAAGAATAGTTACTATATTAGTTTATCATTGTCAGGGTTTTTGGTTTACTAGATTACTGTTTTCTTTTGCTTTTTCTTTTGCTGTACGTAGAATGCTGCAATAAAAAATGAATCAAATAAAATAACTAAGGTTGTTTAGGGAATAACAGATTTAATCTTCATTATGTATCTAAAAAACGAAAAAAGAAGAAAGAAACTGCAATAGATTCCAAAAGAAATGACATATACTAACATGGATCGACTCATCGACTTCAAAACCAATAAAGTTAGAAGTCTTCATTAATTACATGATTGATTTAGATTCATCAAATGGTAAATTTATAAGACGAAGTCACAATACTTTTAGCATCATTGATGAGAAATTCTGCCTAATATAGACTTCTCTATTGATATATGTAGTTAGTCTGTAAGTCTTAGTGGAGAAAGTAAAAACAAAATCCGGTTGTGATTAGGGAGCCTACCTAAAATTATGTAAGAAGGCATTTTGGGAGGGAATAAATGCTACAATGTGAATTATTAGATGATTTTTTCAATCTACTGTAGCAGGTACTTTGCGGAGATTAATACCACACAGACCTTTTCAATAATTGGCATAGAATGGATGGTGAACAAGTTCTTTAAGAATCGTATACGGAATGCATTTGATTTTCATTACTTATTTATCCTTCAACCCCTCCCTTACTTGTACTGCAATGGAGGAGGGTCAGTGATGAACTTCCCCCAAATACCAAAACCTGTTGCAACCTTATCCACAGACTTTAACGATTAAAAAGACATTTCCGGATTAACAAACTAACCAGCCAAGTGGGCACACTTGTTGGTAACCAGTCTCTCAATTATTTGAGGCACCCTACTTAAGGAAACTGGTAGTAGTATTCTCAAAGGGTAATTCTAACATACCCTGGTAGGATTCTTGGGTAAAGTTACCCGTATGATGTGGATCTATTAAAACATTTGTCTTCATGCGGGTCCCATTACAAGTTAGTGCAATACAAAATAAAATTATGATCTAGTACCTCATCTCTCTCTTTTTACGAGACATGCCCATGCCCACGTATTTCATTGATGGGTGTAAATATTTTTTTCTTTATTTTTTTTCCTCTCTTACTAGTACTATTACGACAATAAATTATTATATTAATTATTATTTTTCTCTATAATTAAAATCTTTATTCCTTCAATCTTTTTCATTATTATCTTTCAAACCTCCTTTTTTTTACACCTCATAATTTCTTAAATTTTAAAATTTAAATTTTTCGTCTTTACTAGGGAACTCATGTCAGAGGGATGTTGCTAGGAGTTAATTATAAATTATAGAATATAACAGCATGATATCTCGGTAGCACAACTATGGAGATATGACAATAAGATACATTATAATATAGTTTAAATCCATATTTTTTTGTTTCACTTTTGTTGTTGGAATAAATACTATTGAGTTCAAAAATTATTTTAACATATCATAATTATTAAAATATTAGCAATTTAAATTTTTTTCGATGAAATTCAAGGGAGAACAAAATCTTATTGGCTTTTATCATTTATAATCTTGTTTCACCCGTTTGTTAGAAGAATTTTTTATAAGATTTACCATTACAATATGATTTTTTATTATTCTAATTTTTAATAAAATAAGACCACAAGAACCATCATATATATTTATGGTGGAATATTAATTAAGCAATTGTTGTAAATATATATATATATATCATTGTATGGTATGTATTTGTCAATATAGAAAAATCAATAATATATTAAGGTAGCATAGATGAATTAAAACTTTAGAATTTCGGTAACTACATTTTGGTTCCAACCGAAAGTTGATTATGAATTAATAATATATTTAGGGTCTATACTCTTCTAATTGTACTGGATTGTCTATACTATTGTTTGCCTTTTTTCATAACCATACTAATATATTATAATTTGAACCTTATAAGGTCTCAACTAGTTGTTCCAATGAGGTGATAAAATATATTGTGCCCCAAACATTTTGTATATTTTAAATTTTCTCATTCTAGGCTAAAATACCCTCTAAAATTAAAATTTATCTTGATAAAGTAATATCATATAGTAATAGTTTGCATTATCATAAATGTAATTGATATTATGATATTACATTAACTTACTATGACAATTATCTTCTTCACAATCATAAAATTATTTATCAACATCATAGTTAACAAAACTAAATTAGGCTAAATGATTCGATTGATCGTACCATAATCCTGAGACTAATCTAGGTTTTTCATATTCATGGACTATAATCCTGAGACTAATCTAGGAGTTATTATACAATTTTTTCTTTTCTAAATAACAAATTATAATTTATTCATAACAGGCCCACGACTCAAGGTGGTGTTATGATATTTGTCCGGTGTAAAATTACCCAACATCTTTTGAAGAGATATGATAGCAATGCCCAAATATAAAACGCAACCGTTTAAGTAGCGAGTTTTATCCGTTTTAGAATTTTAAAATGGAGGCAAGTGGTCTGGGCACAAGAATGTAAAATGAAAGAAATTGGGTGCAAGTTTATAATTTAATTCTTGTTGAGGAATCAAGTTGTAATTTACTTTTCAATTTTAAAACAAAGTTGTAATCTGCTTTTATGGACCCACAAATACAAGTACACCAGTTATATTTATCCACGTTACCTGGGTAATGTTACCCAAGAATCTTCCAAGGGTAGCATAGCAATGCCCATTCTCAAAACATACACGAGGACCCCTACTCCAAGAAACAATCGCCATTACCCAAAAGAAAGACAGACAGAAGGCTAGAAATCATACAACAGGGAAAAGAAAAGAGACGAGGAGTTGAATAATTTTGGTGGGTTATATGCAAGAATCAGGGTTTTCGTCATTTTCCCTTGGGACCAGAAAAAGTGCACTTTTATGGGTAGGTACACTCTACACACCCCTTAAATCATTGCATAACGAGACAGAATGACACCACCCCTCATCAGATTAATGGCCATGATCATGATATAGTGTTTGCTAACGTGCACATATATATGGCACTATCTTCTTCTATGTTGTACCACAATCGTTCCTTGGGGATTTGATAAGGAGACATGATTTATGAACCAATGCCATCTGGTAAATAGTAGTAGGATGAGTTGTGTATCCAATAGTGTATTGCCATGTCTTTGTCAAAGGGTCACCTCTGGTGGTTGTCATTTGTCAATGAAAGATGGTTACATTACATACTGGGCAATCGTGCAATACAAGGTCTTAGTCTAACTTTGTAACTGTTCTTATAATGAACCAAATTGAACCTCCTCCAATCCACTTTCTGATAATAATCAAAATGGAAAACAAAAGTAATGTGGTCGATCGACGACTATTCCTCATTTGCAGCGGAAGAGAGATTACAACGAGGTTTTCTTTTTATTAGTCGACATGTTACATCATCAGAACTTGCATTTTAGGAGGGAATAATTATGCTGTCGATCATGGGGCTGCGTATGACAATGGGGGGTTACTTCAAGACCTAACTAATACGAAAAGATGGGTTATAAACATCGCTTGCGACCATTTCTCAAAATTCCACTTAGAACATCATATATACAATGAACTTGAAGATCCAATCGAGGTGCCTTAAAAATTGAGACAAAAAAGAATAATGGACCACTTTATCGGAAAGATTTTAGTAGTACCTTTTTATTCTAACCAGTGGCGTGCTAAATTCACACCGATCGGCTACATGTACAGAAACATTTCTAGTTTTCGTTTTCCTGTGTTTTTTTTTTTTAATTTTTGTTTCGTGTGTGTGGTTCAAGGGGATCCATAGATCATCTCTAGTATTACATCTAGAAGCCTAGGCCTTACCGAAAGTTCATGCAGAACAGTTCTTTTTAGAAAAAATAAATGTTAGTAAAAGGAAAAAGAACAGGAAGGAATTAACCCAACGGTGCACTGTTATTAAGTTTTCATTTTTAATTTTTTTTATCCAACACTGTTATTATTAAGTTGAAAGCTACACATTCATTGCATTTGATGCATGGTTACTACTAGCTAGCTGGCCAGTGTGTGGGGACGAGACATTGGCATAAAATTGGGATTTGTTACCTCTTGCTCAGTGAGACTCAGGGACTGACCTTATCTTTTTTTTTTTTTGTCACATCAGGGACTGACCTTATCATATCATATTTCACACATTGTTCTTATGGTTCGTGAATGGTGTGTGTGTGTATTGTGCAATCAGATTGAGAGCTGCTGCAGCTCAAAAAGGATAAAAGTTTGGCAGAGGCCAGGGGAGACAGTGTGACAAGACATTTTTTTTTCCTCTGGTAAGGATAAAATTAAATTACACTGAAATGAGGATCACAAATGTCGGTTATATATATAATTGATTTACTTAGGAAATGTTCCGAAGAATAATAATAATAATAAAAAAAAAAAACAATTATGAATGTATGCAGTCCATGGCCTGGGGCAATAATTCTCCAGGACATGCAGATCAGAAAGAAACAAAAAAAGAGAATTGGGACATGCCTTTTGAATGTATTTGGTTGCAAATCAGTAGTGCCAAATTCGGGATGGATTGGTGTGGTTCCTCTGCGCCTAGAACACCAGAATATGCTGCGCCTCAACGCATTTCGGGGAGAACCAGCTAGCTCTGGGTTCGAGTGGCATTTCACTGCCAACCACAACTCATCCGTTGATTCTTCAACATCAGTCGGTTCGGACCTCGACTTAGTTTCACCCAAGCTTCATCTGAACGCCATCTACTAACTACTGAGATGCCTTTCATTGTCAACAGGGGAACGACCCCTATTATCGAGCGTGAACGACCTCTTTTACTTCTGCCTAGTTCTGCTTCTTCTTCTTAACCCTCGACTTTACAAAAAGTCGAGCAATAGCTTCTTTTTACTTTTTTTTTTGAAAACATATTACAAAGCAAAGCAAAAGGTGTAGGATTTGTGTGTGGGAAAGTGTGGGGAAAATATGTAATTGCTGTTTCTTTGCTTAACTAACCAATGCTTTCCCTTTTTTTTTCTCTAGCCATTGTGTGTAAGCTGCATAAAAAATCTTGAGTTGCAAGATTAGCACACTACTAGTTCTAATACTCATTCTAAAACAAGAAAAAGTAGTCTTCAAACTTAATTTTTAACCTATATATGTGCCAAATGATATATAACTCAACCCAAAAGGGATATGCTGGGTGGACTCTAACATCACAAAAGAAGAGATGACAAACTTCAAAGTTCAAATTTTTAAAATCAGTAAGTGAGTTGATTTTCTCGCATAAAGGATGCGGTCCATAAAGGAAAAAAAATGCTTAATGTTTTAGAAACTTATAAAAAACGGTAATTGTAAGTGGTGAATAGCTACTCTTGTGATTTGCAAATCTCTATCTATTCATTCATTGTCAATGTAACTAAAATGTCTTGCTATGTTAGTATTTGGTGACTAACTTGACCTTTTTTTGATATAGGGTTTCCTACACTCAAGCCAACTGGTTTAAAGCAATTTTGGTCTAACAATACAAGTCAGTTCATCAAGATAAATTCAAGTCAGGGGAAGTCAAATATGGACCCCATCTTATCCTAACACAATTTACATGATTGGTACAGAAAGAGATGCGTAGGTTAATCTCCAAAGAACTAACTAAGAGGAGACATTCCTTGATAGCTACAATAAAAGGAGGGATTCCTATTTAATGGCAGAGATAACAAAATATTTAAAACTAATTTCATGCACTGTACACTCCTTTTCTTTGTAATTCTAAACCTTTTACCAATTATTGAATAGAGAAAAACACTGATTGTATCAGTGGCGCCGTCTGTAAAAATTTCTTTGTAATGAAAAGCTATAAAAAAAAGCATCGCAACAAGAAGGAGGTTGAGATGGGAAGACCAACAACCCGGGGAGCCCTCTCAGCAAAAATGCATCCCCTTACGACTTTTCAACATTAAATCAAAGCAGGTATAGACCCAACATGAACGAAACAGAGAGAAGCTGGGAAGATATTTAAAATTGGGACGCCATTCAAGACAAGCTACAGCAGCTGATGAATGAGGTCTAGGAAGCTGAACTGAGCACCCCAAACATAGCTGACAGAACCCGAGAGAAAGGAAAATGCCTCGTCCAAGTGGAAGAGAGATGAGAAGATTCAGAAGAGGAAGAAGGCTCGAGTTTCTCAAGCCAACTAGTTCAAAGCAATTTTGGTCTAACAATATAAGTCAGTTCACCAAGATAAATTCAAGTCAGGGGAAGTCAAATATGGACCCCATCTTATCCTAACACAATTTACACGATTGGTAGAGAAAGAGTTGCGTAGGCTAATCTCCTAAGACCTAACTAAGAGGAGACATTCCTTGATAGCTACAATAAAAGGAGGGATTCGTATTTAATGGCGGAGATAACAAAATGTTTAAACCCAATTTCATGCACTAAACACTCCTTTTCTTTGTAATTCTAAACCTTTTACCAATTATTGAATAGAGAAAAACACTGATTGTATCAGTGGCACCGTCTGTAAAAATTTCTTTGTAATGAAAAGCTATAAAAAAAAGCATCGCAACAAGAAGGAGGTTGAGATGGGAAGACCAACAACCCGGGGAGCCCTCTCAGCAAAAAAGCATCCCCTTACGACTTTTCAACATTAAATCAAAGCAGGTATAGACCCAGCATGAACGAAACAGAGAGAAGCTGGGAAGATATTTAAAATTGGGACGCCATTCAAGACAAGCTACAGCAGCTGATGAATGAGGTCTAGGAAGCCGAACTGAGCACCCCAAACACAGCTGACAGAACCCGAGAGAAAGAAAAATGCCTCGTCCAAGTGGAAGAGAGATGAGATGATTTAGAAGAGGAAGAAGGCTCGAGTTTCTCAAGCCAACTGGTTCAAAGCAATTTTGGTCTAACAATACAAGTCAGTTCATCAAGATAAATTCAAGTCATGGGAAGTCAAATATGGACCCCATCTTATTCTAACACAATTTACACGATTGGTAGAGAAAGAGATGCGTAGGCTAATCTCCTAAGACCTAACTAAGAGGAGACATTCCTTGATAGCTACAATAAAAGGAGGGATTCCTATTTAATGGCGGAGATAACAAAATGTTTAAACCCAATTTCATGCACTCTACACTCCTTTTCTTTGTAATTCTAAACCTTTTACCAATTACTGAATAGAGAAAAACACTAATTGTATCAGTGGCGCCGTCTGTAAAAATTTTTTGTAATGAAAAGCTATAAAAAAAGCATCGCAACAAGAAGGAGGTTGAGATGGGAAGACCAACAACCCGGGGAGCCCTCTCAGCAAAAATGCATCCCCTTACGACTTTTCAACATTAAATCAAAGCATGTATAGACCCAACATGAACGAAACAGAGAGAAGCTGGGAAGATATTTGAAATTGGGACGCCATTCAAGACAAGCTACAGCAGCTGATGAATGAGGTCTAGGAAGCCGAACTGAGCACCCCAAACACAGCTGACAGAACCCGAGAGAAAGGAAAATGCCTCGTCCAAGTGGAAGAGAGATGAGATGATTCAGAAAAGGAAGAAGGCTCGAGTTTCTCAAGCCAACTGGTTCAAAGCAATTTTGGTCTAACAATACAAGTCAGTTCATCAAGATAAATTCAAGTCAGAGGAAGTCAAATAGGGACCCCATCTTATCCTAACACAATTTACACGATTGGTAGAGAAAGAGATACGTAGGCTAATCTCCTAAGACCTAACTAAAAGGAGACATTCCTTGATAGCTACAATAAAAGGAGGGATTCCTATTTAATGGCGGAGATAACAAAATGTTTAAACCCAATTTCATGCACTCTACACTCCTTTTCTTTGTAATTCTAAACCTTTTACCAATTATTGAATAGAGAAAAACACTGATTGTACCAGTGGCGCCGTCTGTAAAAATTTCTTTGTAATGAAAAGCTATAAAAAAAGCATCGCAACAAGAAGAAGGTTGAGATGGGAAGACCAACAACCCGGGGAGCCCTCTCAGCAAAAATGCATCCCCTTACGATTTTTCAACATTAAATCAAAGCAGGTATAGACCCAGCATGAACGAAACATAGAGAAGCTGGGAAGATATTTGAAATTGGGATGCCATTCAAGACAAGCTACAACAACTGATGAATGAGGTCTAGGAAGCCGAACTGAGCATCCCAAACACAGCTGACAGAACCCGAGAGAAAGGAAAATGCCTCGTCCAAGTGGAAGAGAGATGAGATGATTCATAAGAGGAAGAAGGCTCGAGTTTCTCAAGCCAACTAGTTCAAAGCAATTTTGGTCTAACAATACAAGTCAGTTCACCAAGATAAATTCAAGTCAGGGGAAGTCAAATATGGACCCCATCATATTCTAGCATAATTTACACGAATGGTAGAGAAAGAGATGCGTAGGCTAATCTCCTAAGACCTAACTAAGAGGAGACATTCCTTGATAGCTACAATAAAAGTAGGGATTCCTATTTAATGGCGGAGATAACAAAATGTTTAAACCCAATTCATGTACTGTACACTCCTTTTCTTTGTAATTCTAAACCTTTTACCAGTTATTGAATAGAGAAAAACACTGATTGTATCAGTGGCGCTGTCTGTAAAAATTTCTTTGTAATGAAAATCTATAAAAAAAAGCATCGCAACAAGAAGGAGGTTGAGATGGGTAGACCAACAACCCGGGGAGCCCTCTCAGCAAAAATGCATCCCCTTACGACTTTTCAACATTAAGTCAAAGCAGGTATAGACCCAGCATGAACAAAACAGAGATAAGCTGGGAAGATATTTGAAATTGGGACGCCATTCAAGACAAGCTACAGCAGCTGATGAATGAGGTCTAGGAAGCCGAACTGAGCATCCCAAACACAGCTGACAGAACCCGAGAGAAAGAAAAATGCCTCGTCCAAGTGGAAGAGAGATGAGATGATTCAGAAGAGGAAGAAGGCTCGAGTTTCTCAAGCCAACTGGTTCAAAGCAATTTTAGTCTAACAATACAAGTTAGTTCATCAAGATAAATTCAAGTCAGGGGAAGTCAAATATGGACCCCATCTTATCCTAACACAATTTACACAATTGGTAGAGAAAGAGAAGTGTAGGCTAATCTCCTAAGACCTAACTAAGAGGAGACATTCCTTGATAGCTACAATAAAAGGAGAGATTCTTATTTATTGGCGGAGATAACAAAATGTTTAAACCCAATTTCATGCACTGTACACTCCTTTTCTTTGTAATTCTAAACCTTTTACCAATTATTGAATAGAGAAAAACACTGGTTGTATCAGTGGCGCCGTCTGTAAAAATTTCTTTGTAATGAAAAGCTATAAAAAAAAAGCATCGCAACAAGAAGGAGGTTGAGATGGGAAGACCAACAACCCGGGGAGCCCTCTCAGCAAAATTGCATCCCCTTACGACTTTTCAACATTAAATCAAAGCAGGTATAGACCCAACATGAACGAAACAGAGAGAAGCTGGGAAGATATTTGAAATTGGGACGCCATTCAAGACAAGCTACAGCAGCTGATTAATGAGGTCTAGGTAGCCGAACTGAGCACCCCAAACACAGCTGACAGAACCCGAGAGAAAGGAAAATGCCTCGTCCAAGTGGAAGAGAGATGAGATGATTCAGAAGAGGAAGAAGGCTCGAGTTTCTCAAGCCAACTGGTTCAAAGCAATTTTGGTCTAACAATACAAGTTAGTTCATCAAGATAAATTCAAGTCAGGGGAAGTCAAATATGGACCCCATCTTATCCTAACACAATTTACACGATTGGTAGAGAAAGAGATGCGTCGGATAATCTCCTAAGACCTAACTAAGAGGAGACATTCCTTGATAGCTACAATAAAAGGAGGGATTCCTGTTTAATGGCGGAGATAACAAATTGTTTAAACCCAATTTCATACACTGTACACTCCTTTTCTTTGTAATTCTAAACCTTTTACCAATTATTGAATAGAGAAAAACACTGATTGTATCAGTGGCGCCGTTTGTAAAAATTTCTTTGTAATGAAAAGCTATATAAAAAAGCATCGCAACAAGAAGGAGGTTGAGATGGGAAGACCAACAACCCGGGGAGCCCTCGCAACAAAAATGCATTCCCTTACGAATTTTCAACATTAAATCAAAGCAGGTATGGACCCAGCATGAACGAAACAGAGAAAAGCTGGGAAGATATTTAAAATTGGGACGCCATTCAAGACAAGCTACAGCAGCTGATGAATGAGGTCTAGGAAGCCGAACTGAGCACCCCAAGCACAGCCGACAGAGCCCGAGTGAAAGGAAAACGCCTCGTCCAAGTGGAAGAGAGATGAGATGATTCAGAAGAGGAAGAAGGCTTGAGTTTCTCTCACTATAGCGGAGACGAGGGAGCTAGACAGGAAGAAGATACGAATTTCCCTGTTAGAGTAGAATGCCTTAGAATTTCCAGATCAGAAGTTGATAGGGTTCGGAGCAGATACAACATCCATGCAAAGTAGGGTTCTATCCTCGCTGGCGCCAACCTTGATGGAGAGGAGCCTCCCGAAAGCATTTAAAATGTCGAACCTGGATGTATATGAAGGTGATGCAGACCCTTATGCACACATGGCGCATGCGAGGACCACAGTTCAAATGCAAACCAGCGATGACAACTTCAAGTACAAAATGTTGGTAAAACTTTTAAAGGCAAGGCCCAAAAGTGGTGGAATCGATTAAAGTCGACTTCTATAAAATCCTTTGTGACCTGACAGAAAAGCAGGTAAGCAGGTTTAGGGTGAGTCTTTCGGCTCAAAGAGAAAGTTCCCATTTATTCACTATAAAGCAAGGAGAAAGAGAGCCTTTGAGAAGCTACATATCTGGATTTAACAAGGAAACTCGAGAAATAGAATATTTTAACAGGGGTATTGCCACGGAAGACATGAAAAGGTGCTGCAGAATAAGAGATTTCAGCAAGTCCTTGACATAGAAACCCCAAAAAATATGATTCAATTAATAAAAAGGGCTGAGAGGTGTATACGACAAGACAATGAGATATGGGCAAAAAAAACACAAAGCTCCTCTAGCGGAGGAAAAAGGAAGCGAGAGATCGTAACTCGAAGAGCCAACAAACCAAAAAGGAAGGGTGATGATGTTTCAGAATTTGCTCATTACACTCAACATACTGAAAGCATAAGTTCTGCTGATGCTGGCCAACCAAGACCGCTCGAAGTTAATGTGGCCGAAATCCCTTAGGAACCTTTTAAAGAAAATGAACTGAAGGCTATTATCTAGATTCTATAAAAATTATGGTCATAATATATAAGACTTTTTTCAGCTGAGAAGGATATAGAAAGACTCATTAGAGAAGGATATTTGAAAGAATTCATAGCAGAAGTAAACCGAGGTGCCGAGAAAGCCACAGTGGGAGAACTGCATAGAGTCGAGATCCCTCAAAGAGGTAATCGAGGGAGAATCAATGTTATTTATGGAAGGAATCTCGCAAGTAGCTCAAAATAGAAGGCCCTTTGCTCGAACTTGTTGCATATGATGACATCTAAGTAGCACGAAGAACCTACCTTGTTTGAAAAGACAAATGCCGAAGGGATAAAGCTGCCTCATGATAACACAGTAATCATAGAAATTGTTACCGAGGACTATAGGGTCTAGAGGATCCTAGTAGATACCAATTTTTTTTTTCAATATAATAGAACCTGAAGTCCTAAAGCGGTTGGGAATATACCAGAAATGTTGTAGAAAATCATGGTGTAACTTTATAGGGCATGAAGAAAAAGATTTCTATTGAAGGGAAGCTCGATTTCTTCGAGGAAGAATCCTTTATAGAAGAGGGTCTCTCCCTATGTGACGAGGCTCGAATTGAAGTCCTCCTCGGAGATTTAACCTACTTGTCATCATCTCACAAGACTGAATCTCATCGTCTGAAATAGTAGCCTCACTAGTACTTATTGAATTTTGGAGATGATGAGAACCTGAAAATAAACGATAAAAATAGGTGGAAACAAAACAAGAGGCGCAAAACCTTCAGAAGCTAAGGGCAACCCAGACCCCTTAATCCACAATTTAATTATATGAAACAAATTAGAGAGAACCTTATTAGATAGGGGGATTCGGAGCACTGCTTCTGCCGCTTCAGGTAACTCGTCAAAATCCTCGAAGCATCTGGGAATTCGGATCCTCAGCACTCTGTGCTTGAAAGTAACCTTGTTCTCGGGGATGTCAATGTAATGATTCACCAGAGAATTAGATCTTTAGCAGTAATAAATCAAAACCGTAGATTCGTTGTTGGGTTTCACCTGAAAATAAATGCAAAACACAGGCAAGAGGGTAGGCACGCACATTTTGGCACACCGCTCCTCAAAGGCACAGAGATATACCCACGACAATAACAACAGTTGAAAACAAGAGCCATTTCCATTCGTTGAAAGAAGGCTACTTGAAAATCAGTCAGAGGAAGTCTAAAACCAAAATCAACTGAGCAAAAAAACATGGAAAAATTCATTCTCTACTGGAACCTTATCATAGATTTCCTCTTTCTTCAAAGACTCCACCGCATAAACTTCCTTTATACTACTTCGGGACTACCAAGGAGCAGAACTTTGTAATCTTTGGTTTCTTCATGCTAATAATAGTGGTTTTCATAGTTGAAAGAGAAAAGGAGGATCTAGAGACAAGAAAGCAAAAAGGCACGAGAGATTCACAATAAAAAATCAAACCAACCAAGCAATTACACTCGACCAGGAGAAATAAAGGCACACAAAAAAAAAACTCACAGAGCAAACACAAGTTGAAGGGAAAGCTAAATAATGGACTCGCCCATAATAACCTCTAAAGTTTGACTGAGACCACATTGCCCAAAAGTTTAAGCTTGAGATTATTTGGTAGCCATCAACGTGGTACATATATGTCCAAAACCTCTCTTACTTACTTCTGATGTAGGACTTGGGTCATCATAGAGAGAAGAGGAATAGTTACCTGGAGCACCACCCAATAACGTAGGACAAAATCACGAAAGAGGAAACCGTAGGGACGTGTGACAAGCTACTTGATGCTATAAAAGGGAAGGAGAAAATGAAAAGTTAGAGAAACTAAATGGGACTAGTGAGAAGAAAATCTTGAGAATAAAAGACTTAAAATTTTAAAATGCATTCCCTCCTCAGAAGGGGCTATTGATATAAGGTTTTTACACCTAAGCCAATATTGGAAAATTTTTATAATATAAGAGGAATTATGTTTATATCTTTCGGTGTAAAAGGTGTCTTTTGAAAATGGGTTTAGAAAAAGAAAAGTTGCATCCTTTTGTATTATGTCTTTTGGAAAAGATACAAATTTGATTTTGAATTAAATGGTTGTAATCTTTGGTTAAAAGGTATCTTTTGGAAAAGACACATGAAACCTTATAAATAGGCTTCCATTCTCGTTTCCAAACTTTCCTCTTTTCTCTCCTTATTGTCTTAATCTTACATTCTCTATTTTAAGATAATAAAAATTTTCCTACATATCCTTTCTTTAACTAATCTCTCCCACCAAACACAATACTTTGTATTCTTGTATGGTATACTACTGCAGAGGTTACCATACAAGATAGATATTCTGTCTATATTTGGAAGGTGATCAAGGGTTGTTGGTGTTCATGCAAAACATCTCCAACCAGGGGCTTCATTGTATCTCCGAGGCAAATTTGCAAGACACAGTTGCATACCGACTTTAAAGAAAGTGGTGGTGGCAAATATTATCTTAAGAAAAATGGCATTAGCAACACGCCTTGATGCATTTGCAGTTTTAATATTCTCATCGTCGACACTCACAGTACCCGGCTTCGTCTACTCCAACATCACCACACAGTGTAGTAAGAAGGATTTTGTTCCAACAACAAACTGGACCAAAGCAACCTTACCTCAAAAACGCAAGTCAGCTCATCAGGATTCCAAGCGAGAGGAAGTCAAATGTGGATTCCATCTTATCCTAACACAATTTGCATGATTAGTGGAGGAAGAGACGGTTGGACTGATCTCCCAAATCCTAGATAAGAGGAAACTAGCTATAGTAAGGCAATTGATTGATTATGATGTACCAAGTGAGAGTATGACACTTTGTACAGTGTGAGTAATATAGTGTTTTTTCTTATATAAAAAAGGAATTCCCATTTAATAAGGAAGATAACAAAAAGCTCAACCCCATGCACTATGCACCACTTTTCTCTGTAATTCTATGCCTTTTACCAAATTACGAATAAACGAATAGAGAAAAATACTGATTGTATCATGTTTAGTTTGCAGGATTAGTAAAAATAGAAAGCGAAGAAGTTTGGACACAAGTCCAAAGTGCTTTTGTTGATTGTACAGGCATCTCTGATTTGTTAAACAGTTGTTGGAATATTTGAAAATTTGGTTGTGTCAAACCCGAGCTGAGGCGTGTAGGACACTGTCCTAAAGAGATATTTTTGGTAATCCCAAAAGTCTTCCCAGGATACTGTTAGTAATATGCACAAAAGCCAATCATGGATGTTTATTTATAGTCATGTACATACACTTTAAGGTTATTCCAATAAGTATCGTCTATGAGATAAACGCTTGCACATACTTATAACCCTAGTATATATATATATTTGATATGTATATTCTTAAATGTCCCTAGTCGATTATTATTACGGATGGGTTATAATAATAAA
>JAKUCV010000757.1:1332-37260 GCA_028386065.3 Turnera subulata
ACCTTTGACCGGAGAGGAAGCTCGTAGACGTTGGTTCGGCTCAGCCTCTGCCGACCAACACACGCAACCATGCACCCACACACTCCACAGCAACCCGGCGACACCGAACTCGACTCACAATCCCACTGCCGGAGAAACACCACCAGTAACCACCCCGATTAGCCACCACCACAACACCGTCGAACCCCCCCCCCAACCGTCCACACAGCCGAGCCGCGAACAACCCAACACACAAACCAAATCCCAATTAAAAATAAGAACAACCCGAGCAAGCATCTCGTTGCCGGAAAAGAAAAAAAAGAAAAAGGAAAGAGGGAGTGAGCCAGAGGAGACGCTTACCAGACGGCGGCGCGAGCTCGAACCACAAACCCGCCACCAGACCTCAAGCGTCCCCTTCCTCGTTGTGGCGGACAGCGGCAGTGGCTCAACGAAGAAGAAATTATTGGTGGCGGCGAGTTGTGTGTGAGGGAGAGAAGGCAAAGTGATGATGATGGCGAGAGGGAAGGGAGAGAGAGAAGGAGAAGGAAGAAGGGAAGAGGAGGAGAGAGAGAGAAGGGTTGGGGGCGCCGTCCGGGAAAAAGAAAGAAGAAAGAAAAGTGAGGAGAAAGGAGAAGAGAAAAGAAAAAGAAGGAAGGAGCGGCTAGGGTTTGGCCGCCCCTAGTGGACGACATGTCGTTCCACTTAGGCGCGGTCAACCCCCTGGTCAACGCATCCCTTTTTTTTTCTTTCTTTTCCAAAACGACGTAGTTTCACTAGTAACCACGTTAACCTTCGCGTTTCACCCCGATCTCGAATCCGTTTCCAACGAGACCCGAACCATGAACAATACCAACTTAAAATTGACATTTCCTTGGCATAATAATTTATTTCTTCGACTAAAACTCGAAAATACCTCAAGGGTAAAATTGGAATAAAAATTTTGAAAATTCCGAAAGTCAAATTAGGAAAATTCGGGGCGTTACACCTCGTCCCTACCCTAGATATAAATACTAACATATATTACACTTACCATTTACCAACCCATACATTTCCTCTCTCTCTCTCTCTCAATATGTAAACCCTAATCGACCATCTACTCTCCTCCTAGCCTCCCATCTCTCTCTCAAAATCCTCTCTGTCTGCCACCGTAAGCAAAGAAGTTAAATCATCTCCCACCCTAATCGACCATCATCGCCTCCTCCGTCTTCAACCCCGTCGCCTTCCATCGTCTTCGCCTCCCGTCGCCTTCAATCGTCTCCTTAAATCAACCCCAGAGGTGAGTTTGTTTCCTTTCTCTTTTCTCTGTCTTCGATTTCTTCTTCTCCACCCTCTCTCTGTCGATTTCTGTGAAGGAATAATAAACCCCCAATTCAAAATCCTAATTCTTCTAACCATGAATTAACTATTAGTTTGAGTTTAATTGATAACATAAATACTAATTTCTCTCCTTTTCTTCCTCTGACCTCTGTTCTTCGTTTTCTCTGCTTCTCTCCTTTATTTTCTTTTTCTGTTCTTCACCTCTCTTTCCCTTTGTTTCTCTAAATCTCAACCAATCCATATGTTTGTTGTGTTTTTTGGTTAGATTTTGTGGTAAATGATGTCGATGAGGTGATGGGTTTTGGTTGTGCCAGCTTTTTTTTTGTCAAGAATGGGTGTTCGCCGGCGGATCGGGTGCGATTGTAGTTTTGCAAATCAAAATTGGTCATTAAGATTTGTATTTGTATTAATGGTTGATTTCGGTGTAATTTTGGCAGATTGATACGATGTAATTTTAGTATTAGTATTGGTAAGATCATTATTTGTATAATTGCATTGATGGCTGATTTGTTTGTAATTTGACAGTATGATTTGTAATTGTATTAATGGTATAGATTTATATGTGATTGCTCTTAGATAGTTTCCATAATTGGGGGTTTTTTTTTGCCTGCATAATTGGGGTTTATATTTGTCAGTATTCAAATTAAATTTTTTAATTTTTTCATTTATTGGCAATTTATATTCTCACAGATTTCTTTTTTTTCTTTTACATGTATAGTCGGCTCGGTATTGTCGGTATGCCGACCGAACCGAGTCGGTATCTTGTCGGCGTTGGCCATATGTATGTGCAGTATAAGCCGATCGGTATGCTGTCGGTAGGGGAGTGCAGTCGCTGCCGACATACCGACAAAAAAATCGATATGGTAGTGCCGAGCCATACCGTTTGTTCACCCCTATGTATCAAACATGGCAAGTAAAACTAACTAACCACACCAACATGCATTCGCAAAACATATATAAAAGACTTGTAACGTCACCTCAATAACAATGATCCTGAGGAGCTTTCCCCGAGCTGGATCCACCAACTCCCGAGGTGTTACCCGTGCCTGAATACCGGCACATATAAATGTCACAAAAACATTTTTAAAAACAAAACCGTGCATGCATGCTAATGATATGCTGAACCAAATAAACCTGACCTCAGCTATTCGATTATGATGATTCAGGATCTAGACCCAATAAGATACTTTCTCACCGACTACAACTCCAAAAGCACGGACCTAAGGTTCCATCGGTCTTAAGCCCAACTAAGTCCATTAATGAGTCCCGGGCCTAGGGGCCACTTCCTTAAGTCCATAGTTATCCAATTATATAATTGGGTTTTAAGCCCATCTCTTAAAGTCTAGGAAACATCCAAGGAGGTTGTACTGGTGTGGGTGTCTTGTGGCGGTGGTTGTGTGCTGTTTGGTGGTTCGGTTAGTGGTTGTTTTCGGTGGTATGGTTGTCGGGTTTGTGTGCAGGTCACTTGTGGGCTGTGTTGTTGGCAGGTTGTGGTGTTCTGCCGAGGATGGGTTGTAGGTTGTGTGTGTGTTGCTGGTGATTTTGTTATCCAGTAGTAAGGTTTGAAGATGCTTCGGATCTGGAGCTGTTTGAAGGATCCTTTTTTTGACAACAAGTCTTCCGGTAAGGATTCCAAGCCCCTTTTGCTTTTTCAATTCATTTTCTAGAGGATATGGTTGTTGTTTTGTTGCTTGCCTTGTGGATGATGATGTTTTGGCAATGGCAGTGTGTTGTGGTCTATTTCCAGCGTTGTTGTGGAATTTTCCGGTGAGTTGATCGAAATCCGGCAAGCACGAGAATTTTTCAGCGAGGGCTCGGGTATTGTTCCGACCGAAAAAATTTCTCTTTGTCTTTTACAGGGCAATTTTAGACTAGTCTCGGTTTCATCTTTATGTATATGTTTCGTTATTTTCGAGTACATGTATATTAAAGAGACTTAGTGGAAACCGTGTGTCGGGAGTGAGTGTGCGTGGCTGGAATTCCACTGATGCAGAAAGAACTTTAGCCTGGAATAGTCTAGGGCTCGGGAATGACCTTGGAATGGAAAATTAGGAAACCGGGCCCAGGCCCAACAAACTAACCTTATGAACCCTTGGACGTTTCCTAGACTTTAAGAGATGGGCTTAAAACCCAATTACATAATTGGATATATATGGACTTAATGAAGTGGCCCTTAGGCCTGGGAATCATTAGTGGACTTAGTTGGGCTTAAGCCTGGTGGAACCTTAGGTCCGTGCTTTTGGAGTTGTAGTCGGTGAGAAAATATCTTATTGGGCCTGGACCCTGAATCTTTATAATCGGATAGCTAGGGTCGGGTTTATTTAGTTGAGCAGATCATTAGCATGCATGCACGGTTTTGCTTTTAAAAATGTTTTTGTGACATTTATATGTGCCGGTATTCAGGCACGATTAACACCTCGAGAGTTGGTGGATCTAGCTCGGGGAAAGCTTTTCAAGATCATCGTTATTGAGGTGACATTACAACTCTTTTATATATGTTTTGCGAACGCATGTTGGTGTGGCTAGTTAGTTTTACTTGCCATGTTTGCTACATGCGGTGATTGGAGTTGTGTGCCTGTTTGCTACTGCTTGTTTGCACTGTGCAATACAATTAAGTTTTGCTTATTGTTATTGTGTGCCTGTTGATTAAATGCCGGTTGTTGGTGTTTATGCCATGTTGATGTATGAGTTGATATGATTATATCACATGTTATTGATGTTGGGCCTAAGGTCCGGATTTGAGGGTTATCAATGATAGGCACACAATCATGAGTAGTTTTTGTAAGGACAAATAATCTACATAAACTCCTGGAATCATAATTGGAGGGAAAATTATTACAAACTAAGAACAAATAAAATAATATTACTATGGGTCTGTTGACCGGTAGAACCAAGGGGATGGTTGGGTACCTCTTGGGACATTTTATGCGGTTTAGCATGGTTATCCCAAGGGAAGGTCGATGCACCGCTGGAAGACTTGCACTAGTTAGGTATGTCTGACCACACCCTCACTTCGAGGTTTATCAATGGTTTTTATGCCTCAGAATCTATCCCTTCTGAGGTACAACACTTGGGCTCACTCCCGGATCTGTCCAGATGTGCTACCGAGCTCGGCGCACGCAGTAGAAGGCCCTGATAATAAAATACTCAAACCCTAATAAGACATTTAACGATAACAAACTTTAACCACAAATAACTGATTAAACATAACAATAAAAAGAAGATTTTATGTTGTGCAAGTTAGCTTATTTTGTGCACTGTGGCTGTGATTACCAAGTACCGGTTTGTTTGTAGTTTGATTTATAATGTTATACTTTGGTTTATGTGTGTTATGATGAGACAATGGTTTGGTCTCACCTTTCACTTTTACACAGATTGGCTGATCGTGGATTAAGAATGCATTCAGGTAACTGTGCCCACTTAGCTTTGGGTCGGATCCATAGTTGGCATGCATATATTGTGAAGTTTGATTATGCAATATGTTATCTTCCGCTGCAACTCTTTGTGAGGTTATTGTTTAGACATAATCTGGTCTTGATTCAATCACTTGGCGGTTATGCCGGTTGAAGTTATTTACATTATAAATTATGGTGATTGATGATTTTCGTGTCCTGGAGATGTAAGGGTAATTTGGTTATTTTATAATTTATTTATAATTTATAATAATAAATTGGGATACAGGCGTTTCACATTCTCTGTTTGCACTAGGCAGGGACCAACTTATTGTTGCCTGCATTAGTTTACGGTATCATAGCAGTTAGTTGCATATTTTTTGAGAAATCTATCCGTTTTTATGTACATACATGATTGTATTAACGTAATATTATTATCTTCCCTTGGCTTTCTTTGACGTGATGTTTTGCTTTAAGGATGATTATCCTGTACTAGGAGCCTATAGTTCAATTATACTATTATGTTTTGAGAATGGAGAAAAGGATTGTTCTAAGATGTCAAAAGCAAAGTTGCAGTACATGAACCATAAATTTATAGATTTATGCTTTGAAGTTGATATAATATTATAATTATTGGCTCAATTTTTATGCCATAATTTATAAACTAATAACAACTTACTGTGAACACCCAAATTTGACCCATGAAAATTATATTGAGATTAGACTCCAGACATGTTTGAATCATAAGATTGATGAGTTAGTCTTGGGTTGAAGCATGGATGGGGTTTAATTTTAGTAGAATTTATACGTTATAGTAATTAAGACTTTTATATGCCTAGGATTAATGAGACAATTTAATCATTGGGTATGTTAAGGACTAAATTGCTAAAATGTATTTTATCTCATTAAAATTGGGCTTGTTTATTTATTAAACCCAATTATATTTATTCTTGGATTGAAGATAAATGTAAGGGTCCAATTTAATAAGGTATGGACTTTTCTTCAGAGTTGCACAGCCCATTAACACCTTGTTTGCAGACAAATTTAGCTCTGATTTTCGTGGAAAATCAGAGTTAAATCATTCATTAATAACAAGAATGTTTTTGGTATGATTTTAGCTTAAAATGAGCAATCAATGTGTAATTAGTCAATTAGGAGATGATTGAGAGGAGTAGTAATCAAGAAAGTAGAGGATTCTGGGCAGTCTAGGGGTTAATTACGTGGTAGGATCAATCAGGGAGGAATTAGGGGAGAATCGGGACTGAAAAAGGAAAGAACGGGTGAGACGCGTAGGCGCGGGCGGTCACCGGGCCTGGGCGGTCTTCCACACATGACCGCCCGGCCTGGCTGTCATACATAGGATGACCCCTGGCCATGGCAGTCATGCACACCCAGAAACACGTTTTCTCCCTAATTTTCGCCCGTAATCTGATTCTACTGGGTTTTGGCCTAGATTTTTGGCCATTACCTTGATCATTAAGTTGGTCCATGCCCCTAGGCTACCCAGAACACTATAAATAGGACCCTCCTCTTACATTTCAGGGGACACACATTCTATTACACAAACACTCTTTAGAAAGCTTTGAAGCTTGGAGAAACTTTATCTCTCCAAGCTTAAGAAGTAGTTCCATAGGCAAAACTCTGGTAGAATTTTGTGGGTAGCATCATCCATTGAAGGCAGCAAAAGGGGAAAATCAAGAAGAACTCCAAGATTGAGTTGAGGAGTCGGAGGAAATTGTGTGGGAGGCATAACCCAAACCAAGGAGCTAGAGGAGGGCTACAAGAGGTAATCCTAATCCCTTTTTTTCTGACCAACTATTGTTGAGATGTTGATATTGATGATGATGTGATTGTTGTGATGCCATATCAAGAACTACTTGGGCTTTGAACCCGGTCGCCGGGGTACGTAGGTGGTTTCTAGTGGTGGAAACTCAAGCCCAATCTTCTTCTTCTCCCCTTTCTTTTTAATATTCAGCTATTATGTGTTTTGGTGCTCACACTTGCACACTTGCACAAGGCATACAAAATCCTCTAATTGCACAAAGTTTCGCCCCAACATGGATGGGTGCCTAACACCTTCCCATCCATGACGAATCCCCGGGTCCAGCATCTTTGGTTCGTTATCCAGTTGCCTAAATGGAGTCACATGAAGGGTTTTTCCCAAGTTTTTGTCCCTTAACAAAATTTGGGTGGCGACTCCAAAGATGTTGGATGATGGTTATGAAGAAGGTGTAAAGGAAAGGTGAATAGGCCCAAGTGATTTTGGGTCGGGTATTCACAATTGGCGACTCCACTGAGGACTTTGAGGATTCAAGAAACCTTGTACAATTATTGAATTTTGTATGCCTTTTTGTATGTCATCATAAGTGCCCTGCATTCATGATAAATATTGCGAAGCCCTTACCGTAGGAGGGCCAGGGGATCCAAGTCCGCTACAATGCTTTCTTTAAGCGATAGTGGCTTGTGTGAACCGGTTTCTCGCTGCTCATGCAATGATAGGGATTAATGGGCCTTGGGCGATATCTTTTATCACATGTGAGTAGGCCAAACTATTCTTTAGCGGCAATCTTGTAGCCCCCAACCAGCCACATACCCTGAGCATCTCATGCATGATGAATCAATAGGTGTTGCGTGTATTTGAGTGCTTGTTGTTGTGAGTTCAAGTAGAAATACATGAGGTGCCCCCTCGTTCATTCCTCCATATATAAATCCAGAAAGACATGTGTGAGATAGTCCCTGGGGAGTCGAAGACCCTGACAGCGGTCCTTTAAATATTAGGACAACATGAGTGAGGAAAATGGTGCCAAAGTGCCTGAGGAAATTCTGAACTTACTCAAGGATCCGATTATCATGGAAGCACTCCAAGCCTTGAAGAAAGGGAAGATGGTGTCCCCTAGGAGTAATGGGGGACAAAATTCAAAACCGGATGGCGAGCATAATGTGGTGATAGTTCAGGATAGTGATTCGGTGGCGCAAGAATCTAAGGGAGATGGGGAGAGACTTAGGAGACTGGAGGACCTCTTGAAAACCATGAAGAAGAAAGAGGATGATTGGAATTTAGATTGCCTGTCTTTGTTCCCCGAGGCCCATTTGCCTGAAAAATTTAAGATGCCAGATATCGAGAAGTTCAATGGAATAGGATGTCCTACGACTTACCTGAAGATCTATGTGAGGATGCTGCAACCTATGGGGATTGGGCCTGAATTAATGACCCAATTATTCCAATGAACTTTATCTGGAGGAGCTTTGAGGTGGTTCATGACCTTGGATGAGAGCAAGATAAGCAAATGGGAGGACCTCTGTAAAGAATTTCTAAAGCAGTATAACTAGAACACTGAGGTGGATGTGACCAAAAGGGATCTCGAGACAACCAAGCAAGAAGTTCAAGAGACGTTTTCTGCTTACATCTCGAGATGGCGTAACAAAGCATCTTTGATGGTGGACAGACCCACATAAGAAGATCAAGTGCAAATGGTGATCAAGAACCTACAGCCGATTTACTACGATCATATGGTTGGCAATTATTATGCCAATTTTAAAGCACTCATTGGGGCGGGAATACAACTAGAAGATGTTATTAGCTTGGGAAAGATCAGGATGCCTACGGACACCTCTAGAAGGAGTTTCAATGCGCCCCCAGGAAAAAAGCATGCCGAAGTGCTCATGTCGCTGTTCAGACCCCACTACAGGTTGAGTCGAATAGAAGGGAGTTTACTCCCCTCCCCATGTCTTTAGGAAAGATGCTGCAGAAGTGTGTGGAAAAGAATTTACTACAGCCCCTGGAACCAAAATCTGGTCTTCCCTTTGGAGGGGACCCTAATAAATTCTGCGGATTCCATCATGCGGCTGGCATGCTACAGACAACTGTGTCCGACTTCGGCATGAGATCCAGGATTTAATAGAAAGGAATGAAATAATTCTGCCCAAAAGGCCGAATACCAAGTCAAATCCCCTGACCTTACTCGGAGAGGTCGATATGATGGAGGTCGATTCCGAGCCTGAGCTGCCATGCTCTTTGCTCGATCTGAGTTGGTATAAAGACTCTGATGAAGAAGTTGATGTCATCACTAGATCGGGAAGAGTGGCGAGAAGGGCTCCCCTTCGCCTAGATGAACCGGAAGAAATAACAGATCTCGAAGAAGACATGGTGATAAAATAATTGAAGAAGACTCAGGTCAATATCTCTATCTGGGGGTTACTAATGTCATCTCGCCCACATCAAGAAAAGGTACTCCAAACCTTAAGCAAGGCTCATATCCCCATTGATACCGCACCAGATGCATTGGGCAACATGATAGCTTCAGTAGAAGTTGACAATCAGATATCCTTCTCGGAAAAAGACCTCCGCTCGGGTAGGGAAGCCCATATTGATGCCCTATACATAACTGTTCATGCCAAGGAAAATCCGATACCCTTGGTATTAATAGATAATGGATCCGCCCTGAATGTCTGTCCATTAAAAACCGCGAGTTCCTTAGGATTTGGAGTTGCGGATTTCTTACCCTCCCGGACAATGGTCAGGGCATATGACAATGCCAGAAGAGAAGTGTTGGGCATGATAAAGCTGGAAGTCACCATCGGGCCCGCCCCTTTTTTGGTAGAGTTCCAAGTGCTCGACATTGCATCGAGTTTCAATTTGCTCCTTGGAAGACCATGGTTGCACCAAGCCCGAGCTATAGCCTCCACCTTACATCAGATGTTGCGATTCCCTTACAAAGGGGGGATAGTCACCATTAAAGAAGAAATGGCTGAAAAGAATATCAAACCGATATGTGGGATCGAAGAAGAAGAAGAGGTGTCTTTATCCGGTTTTGTTTTCGAATCAATTAGTACCATAATGATAGATAAGCCCATTATAAAACCCCCTTATTATGACCCATTTGGCAATTCGTCGGTTATGAGCATTATGGGAAAGATGAAATATTTTCCGATTATGGGGTTAGGAAGGAGGCAACAAGGAGTGTTAGAGGTCTCTGAAATTTTGAGTGCTGTGCCTCCTTTTGGTTTGGGATATGTTCCAACTCCGGCGGAGCTCGAAGAGCAAAAGGTGAAGAACCAAGCTAAGGCAACAGCCCGCAAGAACAAACGGGAATGGGATTTTCCCATGACTCCATACTTCAAAACACTGAATGGATATTTTGTGATGGAAGGAGAGGACTTTCCCTTTTGCGGCTTCTCTAAACCATAGATGTGTAGCATCACAAAGACCAGACAATCGAGATTTGAGCTATTCTTTGACTGTTATCCGAAGAAATAAGGGAGGAAGAAGAAGAAGAAAAGAGGAGGATAGACGAAGACGAGGACTTTGGTTATAGGCATCTCTTTGGGGAAGGTGGGATCGCTTGAGGATTTGTGTGTTGACTTTTGCAGAGTGCTTAGTTGAGAGTTTAATAAGCCAATGGGCAAGTTTATGTTGTTTTTCGTTCCAATAAAAGGGACACTCTTTCTATTATTTCAACGATGTCTTTTTATATATATGGCTCATAGGAATATGGTGTGTTGGACAAACTCCCCAAAATATCTGGATGTTAATCTAAAGAAGGAACATTAATGATAACAACAATAATCTTGATCAAAGATCCAATCAAATAGAGGTCTCTGATCAAGCCATTCGAGCAAGAAAAAAATTCTTATCCGAAGAGACAAAACAACAGACCAAAGAAGAGAACTACGTGAGCCTGATCTTGTGAGCCTAAAAAAAAAAGGGTCATGGGTACGTAGGAAGCCCAACAAGGGTTCGATTCTATTATTATCATTGATAATCCAAAGATTGACAAAAGATAAAGGGAGTTTGTTCACTCATTTATTCGCATGCATCATAAGTGTAAAGAGATAGTTGTTGGAATGAGACTCAATCCTTCTTGTGCCTTTTTCAACTTGGAGCACCATCCCCGCCATTCTTCTCTTCGACTAGACAATTGGGCAATCCAGAGCCTGGGGGCACCATCTCTTCTAAGAATGCTTCTCTCATCAGACGTAAGGACCTCTCAGTATCAGCCACATCCTCTTTTAGCCACTCCAAATATGCCAATGAGGAATGTATCTCGAAATGACTACCAGTACCTTCTCTCAAGGCCAGAGCCCAACCTCCTTTGATGACTTTTAGAGCAGCCACCTCCATGGGTCCTGTGGTAGGAGTTGGGATAATTGATGGAACCACTTGATTTATGCCGAATCGTCTCAGGATCCTGTTCGGATGATAGTATATGGATTTCTCTAGACCCGGGAGTGGGACCCATTCCTTGCATAAAGTACGAATGACTACCTCTTGCATCCCCAACCACCTGCAATACTACGTGATTTGTGCGCCTGTGAGATCCCTCATGAAGATGGTCCAATCCCAAATGGTGTGGAAGAAGACGGAATAACAACGACGAATGTAATTCGGAGGATTGGTTTGAGGCCGTTCAATCAATGTGAGGTGTTCACACAACCACATCTGAAAAAGTATGAAGAATCAGCATGATAATGATGATACTTCGAGAATCAGAGTGGGAGAATTTATACCTGAAGCAAGGGGGGAGAGCCAGACATAAGAACTGAGGGATCATCCACTAGTTTGTCTAGACAATGGAGGGTTTCGCCTAAAATCATTAGAGTAAGGCTCTTTTTGTTAAAAAGTTCAGCCACCAAAGCACTGACTCGGAGAGGACAAACACCAGGGGAGTCTACTAAGAGAAATTCATGTGTCATCACAAGGGCAAGAGCATGGTTTCGTTTTTCTCTCCATTCGGCATCACACTCCCCCGGATGATGTTCCGAACCATCAAAGAAATATTGGTCAACGATTTTCGATAAGTCAAGACAGTTGTGCTGATCCAAAAGAAAACTAAGCTACCCATCAACCAAGAAAAGAAATTTGCTAACCTCTTTCAGGACGGGTTTTGCAAGAGAAACCATGGCAACTTAGCTTATGAATTTTGCACCTAGGTACATGTTGAATTCATCAATAGAAGGACAAAGCTCTATCATGTCTTCACCGAAGCAAAAAACGCGACGACTCTTGTCCCAGAATTTTGCAGCAGCACGAATCAAGTTCTCCTCCACCGCCACGCCTCGAAGTTGGAACAATGTGGAGAGTCCCAGCACCGCAATACTCAGACGGCATATGTGAGGCACACTCGCCATCCATTGAAGCACATTGGCATGAAAATTCTCACTCATGTTTGTTTTAGATGTGTGTTGAAGGGATTCCGAGGTTTATGAGGGTCTTTAGACATCCCCAGAGCTGTATGTATAGTGTTTTGAGAAGAGAGGTCTCGTAAAAAACCCTAAAGCCCAAACCCAAAAGCCAAAAAAGGAAAAAAGATGAAGATCCGGGAGCTATGACCGCCACGCCTGGCGGTCATCCATACAAGACTGCCAGAAAGTGGCGGTCATCCCTCCTCACAACCGCACGGCCGACACTATTCGCCCAAAAAAATTTTTGAAAAAATTTCAGAAAATTGAGAGAGGAAGGAAAAAGGGGAAAGTGAGAATATGAAAGAGAGGCGAGGAAAACATGTGTATTTATCACTTAAGGGGCATTTTATGATCTTTTACTTAAATTTACAATGATATGTGTCTATTCTTTGGACGATTGCCTTGAATGAGGGAGGACCCGAAGGGTCCGCGAACATGCTCGATCTAGACCAGCCGAGACCAGGGGCAGGTGCCCCTAAGATAGAAGTAGGATAGATGAGAATCATTGGGGGCAGATACCCCTAAGATGAAAGCAGAACCGATGAGAGCCACCAGGGGCAGATGCCCCTAAGATAGAAGTAGAATTGATGAGGGTCATTAGGGGCAGATACCCCTAAAGTAGAGTGGATGAAGATGTTACGGGATAGATATCCCAAGGACATTGTCCCGACATAGAGGAGCACCGAGACAATGTAGATGAACCACGGGATGATTCCCGTTAGCTTTTGGGACCAGGAAAATCCCAAGACCCCCGAGATGAGATGAGATCCTCATAGGAGGGCAACAATATCCCTAGTTAACATAGGTGAGATGATCCTAGCTAGCAAAATCCCCACGGGAGGGTGATAGTATCCTTAGTTGGCAAAATCCCCACGGGAGGGTGATAGTATCCTTAGTTGGCAAAATTCATAGGGGAGGGTGATAATATCCTTAGTTGGAAAAATCCCCACTGGAGGGTGATAATGTCCTTAGTTGGAAAAATCCCCAAGGGAGGGTGATGATGTCCTTAGTTGGAAAAATCCCCACGGGAGGGTGATAATATCCTTAGTTGGCAAAATCCCCACGGGAGGGTGATAATATCCTTAGTTGGCAAAATCCCCACTAGAGGGTGATAATATCCTTAGTTAGCATAGGTGAGATGATCCTTTGTTAACGACTTTTGGGACCAGGAAAATCCCAAAAGAAACCCCGGGATGAGAAGTTTCCCGGTAGCTTTTGGGACCAGGAAAATC
Organism: Turnera subulata; assembly: GCA_028386065.3. Lineage (NCBI taxonomy): Eukaryota > Viridiplantae > Streptophyta > Magnoliopsida > Malpighiales > Passifloraceae > Turnera > Turnera subulata. The sequence continues at coordinate 14,435 of JAKUCV010000757.1, forward strand.
CCAAGAGAAGAGATGAGTCAATCACAAATCTCGGGATGAGATGATTCTCGAGGTGGAGCATGTGATGCTCCAACCATTAGCCCACAACACTCACATTCGTTATCCAAATTTGGTTGTTCCTTCCTTGCGTTGCTTCGTCTTTAAGTTTTAAGGACTCACCAACGAAGGGCATCTGTGAACACCCAAATTTGACCTATGAAAATTATATTGAGATTAGACTCCAGACATGTTTGAATCATAAGATTGATGAGTTAGTCTTGGGTTGAAGCATGGATGGGGTTTAATTTTAGTAGAATTTATACGTTATAGTAATTAAGACTTTTATATGACTAGGATTAATGAGACGATTTAATCATAGGATATGTTAAGGACTAAATTGCTAAAATGTATTTTATCTCATTAAATTTGGGCTTGTTTATTTATTAAACCCAATTATATTTATTCTTGGATTGAAGATAAATGTAAGGGTCCAATTTAATAAGGTATGGACTTTTCTTCAGAGTTGCACAGCCCATTAACACCTTGCTTGGAGACAAATTTAGCTCTGATTTTCGTGAAAAATCAGAGTTAAATCATTCCTTAATAGCAAGAATGTTTTTTGTATGATTTTAGCTTAAAATGAGAAATCAATGTGTAATTAGTCAATTAGGAGATGATTGAGAGTAGTAATCAAGAAAGCAGAGGATTCTGGGCAGTCTAGGGGTTAATTACGCGGTAGGATCAATCAGGGAGGAATTAGGGGAGAATCGGGACCGAAAAAGGAAAGAACGGGTGAGACGCGTAGGCGCGGGCGGTCATCTCGGGATGACCGCCCGGCCTGGCTGTCATACATAGGATGCACACCCAGAAACGCATTTTCTCCCCGATTTTCGCCCGTAATCTGATTCTACTCGGTTTTGGCCCAGATTTTTGGCCATTACCTTGATTATTAAGTTGGTCCATGCCCCTAGGCTACCCAGAACACTATAAATAGGACCCTCCTCTCACATTTCAGGGGACACACATTCTATTACACAAACACTCTTCATAAAGCTTTGAAGCTTGGAGAAACTCTATTTCTCCAAGCTTAAGAAATAGTTCCATAGGCAAAACTCTAGTAGAATTTCGTGGGTAGCATCATCCATTGAAGGCAGCAAAAGGGAAAAATCAAGAAGAACTCCAAGATTGAGTTGAGGAGTGGGAGGAAATTGTGTGGGAGGCACAACCCAAACCAAGGAGCTAGAGGAGGGCTACAAGAGGTAATCCTAATCCCTTTTTGTCTGACCAATTATTATTGAGATGTTGATGTTGATGATGATGTGATTATTGTGATGCCATGTCAAGAACTACGTGGGCTTTGAACCCGGTCGCTGGGGTTCGTAGGTGGTTTCTAGTGGTGGAAACTCAAGCCCAATCTTCTTCTTCTCCCCTTTCTTTTCAATATTCAGCTATTATGTTTTTTGATGCTCACACTTGCACACTTGCACAAGGCATACAAAATCCTCTAATTGCACAAAGTTTCGCCCCAACATGGATGGGTGCCTAACACCTTCCCACCCATGACGAATCCCCGGGTCCAGCATCTTTGGTTCGTTATCCAGTTGCCTAAATGGAGTCACATGAAGGGGTTTTCCCAAGTTTTTGTCCCTTAATAAAATTTGGGTGGCGACTCCAAAGATGTTGGATGATGGTTATGAAGAAGGTGTAAAGGAAAGGTGAATAGGCCCAAGTAATTTTGGGTCGGGTATTCACACTTACAAACCCTCAATTTTTCATAGAAAACATGCATAAAGAGAAAAACAAAGAACAATAGATTTACCATAATTGCCGAGAACAAGAAAATTTTTGAAAGATTTAGAACTCAATTGATTTTTTGCTTAAAGATTTAGGACTCAAAATGCCCTTATCCTCTGACCTTACATGCGTCAACTTGTGTTAAGTTGGGTTGGAATTGAATTTTTACAACAGATGTGATTGCTTTGTCAGTGGAAACTTTTTAACGAAATTGATTCGGTATCAGTCACCCTAACATGAATGGATAATCAATGGTAATAATACTATTTGAGCAGAGCTGCAAATGAGCTAAGCCAAGTCGAGTATAACTTTTAATAGTCTAGGCTCGGCTCTTGTAAATTTAGCTTGGTTCAAACTCGGCTTATATTCGTCTCGGGCCTAAATACAAAACTCCAGCTAGGCTTCTCTTTTTTTATAGGCTCGGTAAGTTTTATTTGCCATAAACCGGCCAAATTATCAATTACGGGTTTAGGTTTTCTTTATAAATTCACACAATATTTTCCTTTTCTTTTTAATTCTCATATATATTGAATTTATAGGCATATGGAAAAGTGATAGAAAACGGATAGATACATAAAGTAATTATTACTTCGTAATTAATAATTTTAAAGATCTTAAACAAATTACTAACATTAGTTGGACAGATTTAAGTTGCTTGATCATCTAAGTTTGAAACCCTGCTAAAATTAATTTATGAGTTTAATTTTTTTTTTTAACACGATTGGTAAATGTAGCACGAATTTCTTAATGGACCAAAATAAGCCAAGCTCACGAGCTAAATGAGTCACGCTTTAGCATGTTCTGACTCGGATCATTAAGTTTCATGTTTTCTTACAGACAAGGTCAGACTTGACTCGTTAAGGTAACGAGCTATTATCGAGTTAAGTCTAGAGCTGTTCGCGAATAGCTCAACTCATTTACAACCCTACTTTTAGGTTAAATAAAAAATTGAAAGTTCCTCTAATGTTTTAAAATTTTTCAATTTGAGTATTTCCTAGAGAGGGAGGTTATACATACATTTTCCAGTTGAATCAAATCATGTCATTTTAATGTGTATCTGCCACAAGAATAGGAGAAGTGAACTCAATTGAATTATGCATGGACAGAGACAAAAAAGTAAATTTTATTAGTAGTGAATCCCATTGTACATTGTGTGCTTGGGAATTAGGAGCTGGACGTGGAAGAGGAGTACTAACAAACAACGCATAAACAAGTATCATTCGGCTTTTGCAAGAAAAAGCATTCTCCGTAAGCTTTTGCCCCAAATTTGGCCACACAGGCTTTAGTGCATTCATTTACTTTGCAACCACCTCCATACAACCTCTGTTTACACTGGGCAGACACCAATATCTGCTCATTGTTACCTGCATTAGTTTGTGTCATAGCAGTTAGTAGTATACTTTTTGAGAAATCTATCCGTTTATATGTACACACATGATTGTATTAAAGTAATATTATAATCCTCCCTTTCAACAAAAAATATTGTAATCTTCCCTTGGCTTGCTTTGACGTGAAGCTTACCTTTAAGGTTGATTATCTTGTACTAGGTGCCTATAACTCAATCAAGCTATTCTGTTTTGTGAATGGAAAAAAGGATTGTTCTAAGATGACAAAAGTAAAGTTGCAGTACATTGAACCATAAATTAATAGATTTTGGTTTGAAGTTGATATAATATTATAATTATCAGCTCAATTTTTATACCATAATTTATAAACTAATAACAACTTACAAATCCTCAATTTTTCTTAGAAAACATGCGGAACTAGAGAGAAAAACAAAGAACAAGAGATTTACCATAATTTCCAAGGAGAACAAGAAAAAGAACCAAAAAGATTGAAAGGCTCTTCATTTTCTCTAATATATATGGAATGAAAATTTGCACTTTGAATACCTAGCTAGACACTTCGGAAAGGATATTTATAGCCAAACTCTTCTGTTCAAACATATATGAAGTTAATTTCTTGCAATATAGACTAATTAAGATTCTTATATTTTTTTTTCTAACGCTATTCACTCCCATAGACATACCACAACTAATCCCATTGCTTTGGCAGAGAAAGGAACTATATTAATATACTTCCCTAAAAAACATGCATGAATCGCATATCACAACCAATCTCATTGCTTTGGCTGGTAGAGAAAGGAACTATATTAATATACTTCCCCAAAAAAACATGCATGAATCGCATCTCCACCCAAAAGTTATAGAAAGAACTCATAAGTTAACTAATATTTGTCGAACAGATATCTATAACAAAATCCCTGGAACGATTACATACTCAATACCAATTGGGAGGAAAAGGAAATGTGTTAATATATATATATATATATATATATATATATATATATATATATATATATATATATAAGAGAACATGCATGAATCAAGTCTTCACCACAAAAAAGATGGAATTAACTCTTACCATACGAGTTAATGTGTCATTTCCAAAACTTTTCACAATTGATTTGTAACTGTAGAATGGTTTACGTTTCAATTTCCATTTGGTCACATTTATCATTGGATTTTAACAAGATACGTTAGTGTAAAAATGCATATATATGAAAGTGTATTGGAAAGTCAACCGATATTAGTTTTATATACGAGAAATGGACAAAACACAAAATGGTGGGTATGCTTTTAATTCTTGTAGACAAAAGAAAAGTATTTCTGTTCATGTATTTTCTAAAATTTGGAGATTTGGCCCATATGTTTCAATTTGGCACAATTTAATGTTTTAATTTTATTGATTTTTTTCTTTCAAATTTATTTTAGAAAAATAAGTATGTAGTGTGCTATTACGCAGAAAAATAAAACGCAAATTACGTTCTCGTAGAGAAAGTGACACATGCCAATTGGCAAAATCCCATTTTGAACAGTGTGAACTAGCTGACCTTACGGGATAAGGGCATTTTGAGTCCTAAACGTCTAAGCGAAAATCAATTAAGTCCTAAACCTTTCAAAATCAATATTCGATTCCTAGACCTTTCAATAAGTGAACAAACTAGTCCTAAAGATGTTTTCCGTCAAAAAGAGCTGATGTGGCTCTTAAGTCTTGCCACACCAGAATCCATATAGGCAAATGACGTAACCGACATGAGAATGGTGAGAAAGTTTACTGCTGTTTTGTCCTGCTAAAAATTCCCCCCATTAAATTTTCTATTAAAAATATCCCGCTATTTTTGTTAACGTAGGTCATGCATTCATTTCAAACCATTTACAAGTAACTCATCAAATATTCTTGCAAGAGTCCTTTGAAATTGGTAACTTTGAATTTCGACAATAATTAAAAATATAAGAAAAGTTGAATTTGGATTTTGGCCAATAACATATGTTAAAATAGTAAAAAGCAAATAAGAATATATAAAAAATAAAAATTGGAATTTTTAAAATAACAATAATTATTTGGAAAAAAAGAAACAATAGTAAATAATAATTTTAAACATAAAATTAATTTGAAAAATTATTAGTGGGACCCACATTAAGTATTAATAATTTCAACCGACACATGCCATCTCCATAATAGTAATAATAATTAAAAGTCTCTCTTTTTAACGGCCACATCAGCTCTTGTAAACGAAAAACATCTTTAGGACTAGTTTTGTTCTTTTATCGAAAGGTTTGGGATCCAAATATCAATTTTGAAATATTTAGGACTCAATTAATTTTTTGCTTAAAGATTTAGGACTCAAAATGCCCTTATCCTCTGACCTTAAATGCGTCAACTTTTGTTAAGGTAGGTTGGAATTGAATTCTTACAGTAGACGTGATTGCTTTGTCAGTGGAGATTTTCTAACGAAATCGATTCGGTATCGGTCACCCTAACATGAATGGATAATCTGTAACGACCCGGGTAAAATTTTCGAGATTTTTACCAAGTTGTTTTGACTTTTACGGTGGTTAATAAAATTTTTACCGCAACCAATCAAGAATTTTACCAATCCGAGTTAATTTTCATTATTTTCACTATTATTTTTACTACACTCAAAACTACTATTATTATTATTATTGTTGTTACCATTATTATTATTATTTTCCTAACCAACAAAAATAATAAAACACTTACAAATATTTTTACCGGATATGTAAGTTACACTTATATTACTAATTATAATTTAAAAATAAATTTAAACGTCGTAATTCGATGAATTCTATCGGGTCGAGTTTCACCGAGGGTTTTTTTTGGAATAACCGAGCCTCGGAATTTAATTCCGAGGGTTACTCTGGATTTCCGAGCCTCCTTTGCAACTAACCGAGCCTCGGTTTTCAGTTCCGAGACTTGGACAAAGCTCGGGGAAACCGATGAAATTTTCCGAGCCTAAGTTGTATTTTTGGTTCCGAAACGGAAAATCCGAAGAGACGGGAGTACCCCCGCGATTCCGTTATCCCGACATAAAATCTCGACCGGCCAATCGTGGCTTGCCGCGTGGCCTCTCCTATTTTCTTTTCTTTTCCCTTTCTTTTCTTTCTTTTTCCCTCTCCTTCCTCATCTCTTTCCCTTTAGCCGCCCACGTTTTACTGTAATTGGCCCCTCCCCTCACTTTCTTTCTTTTCCTCCTTTTTCTTCCTTGTCTTTTCTTCCTTTCGTTTTCTTTATTTTCTCTTCTCCTCCTCCCGATTCCTCACACCCTCTCCTGCAATTATTTCTTTTCTCTTCCTTCTCTTCCTTCTCTTTCCTTCCTCTGCCCGGCTCGCACACACCACCGACGACCACACCTCCACCTCCCTGCCCCTTCCTCAGTTCCTCCTCTCCCCGCCTCTGCCGCGTCGTCGGTCAGACGAGAAGATCCGGCCCGTTCTCCTCTCCTTCACCTCTGGTCGCAGCCTCTACCACACCGAGCCGCGGCCGACTCGTTTCCCCCTCCCTTTTGCCCCTCTCTCTCGTTGCCTCACCGCCGGCGATCTCTTCTCCTCTACCTCCGCTCGTGACCGCCGCCTTTCCTCCAGTGCCGCTGCAGCCGGACGCCGCCGTCACCTGACGAGTACGACGCCACTGGGATTGGAAGCAGGCCTCGCTGCTACTGTCGAGGTGCAGAGCACTGACCACGGCCGTCGCCTCTGGTCTCCACCCCGATCTGCCGCCGCTGCCGCCGTCTTCTTGTGATACCCCAGATACACCCTAGAATATAGAGAAGTATTTACATGATGAGAGCCGAGTGTAGCTTGTCCTTCAGGCACGTTCGCGTAGGCTGGATCGGGTATTCGGGAGAAAGTGGGCATTGTTAATGGTATTGGTGTACATGATAGTATGAGTTTAGGCTCAGTAACATGATTGGTGTCGAATTGAGATGAGATGGTTCGCATAGGCCTTGTCTAGTGCACAGAAATAGGTTCGTAGTGATCCGATGGCACGGTTGGCCTAATTTGGTGTCTCGAGTGCTCAGCTTGTGTAATGGGCCAACAAATAATGATTAATGATGGATTATGATGGAAATATGATTATATGGTGTAATGGGTGCATTGGAGGCACAATTGGCCAAAGGTTTTATCGGTTGGCTCGATTTGGTGTGAAATGGTGCACAACCGGGGCATCAGTATGCACGTTGGTGCACAATTAGGCCCGATGGTGCCCGAGTGTGCGATTGGCCAAACCGACCAATTAGAATAAGCCATGTGGCTCGGGAATATACAGCTGGAGGTGCTTGGTGTGCAAGCTAGTAGGTTGAGTGTCATGGTTCAATTGGTAGGAAAACAAGCACGAGGTGGCACGTGCTTGTGCAAGTGGCAGCACTTAGGCAAGAGGTGGCAAGTGGGAGCTTACTCACCTACTTGCCTATGCTTTAAGGGGATGAAGCAGGCACCTCTTACTCATTTGTTCCAGATGCAATTCGTGTAGAGAGAGAGAGGGGAAAGAGGGGAAAGGAGGAGAGGTGAGCCTAGGGGTTCTGCTCTCGGCCAGACAGACCCCTGGCCACTAAAATGAGGATTCCGGCCAAACCACCAGTTGGAATTGAGTGAAACCAAAGCCACAAGTTAGATAACTTCTATAGAGGTAATTGGGCACCGGTTTGGTAGATTTTGGAGCTGAACTGAGAGAGTTATGTGCTCTTCCAAGTTCACTATTCCGCAGCAGACCTGCTGCTTGACCCCAAGTTGATGTAAGAGCCATATCTAGAGTTAGATATCTTAGAATTGAGTGTTCTTAGTGGCTCTGGAAAGATAAGAGACAGGGCTATAACTTTTATGTTGATGCCTAAGGCTGGGTCTACCTGTTGGTTCATGGTTGACCTCGGTGAAGTCTCTGCCTCTGCAGGGAAAATTCTATCCGAGTTGCTGTAAGGTTGATTTATGTGATTGAATTATGGTTTATATTATATGGTTACTATGATTGTTGTGATTTATATTTATGTGTGTATTACAGGGCAGTAGGAATCCTAGATACCTAAGGGTTCCAAGGAGGAGAATTGGTTAGCCTTGATGTGCCTAATGGCTTGGTTGATGTGTTTAATTGTTTGGTAAGTTTGGTTGCCATAATGTGATGGTTGATGGTGCTAGTATGTTGGTTGATGACCCAATATGCTATTTGATGGCACCAATGGTGCAGAGTTGATGATAAGATGATGATGCCTTGGCTTGTTGACGAGTTCGATAATCGGGCTGTGCATTTCATGCATTACATATGCATCCATGACATTGGCATAAGATGATATTGATGTTGATGATGGACCCTGCAGTGCCCCTGGGCTGCTTGGTCGTATGAGATGATGGTGGGGTCATACTGGGCACCGTGTATGGTTTGGTAGCAAGTCACGAGAACTTCCCGTGGCTATGGGCTAAGGAGTAACATGTTGGTAAAGGCTACCAGATCACGCAGGTAGGCTTAGTACAACTTCACGATAGCTTACCCGTGGGCTGATCACGGTGCATTGATGTAAAGCTGTTGGATGTTGTTGCCTCTTATGTGTATCATTGCCGTCGCTTGTATGGTCACCTGCTTATTGAGTCAGTGGACTCACCCCCCATTTCCTCCCCTTGTCTTACAGGTGTGAGTTTGAGAGCACGGGAAGTAGGTCGATGGGTATAGCCGACTCGGTCTCCTTTAATTACTTTACAGTATTATTTTATATATGGAGATTATGTCCTTGTATAGTAAGAAGTAGTGCCCCTCGTAGCAATGGTTTATGCCATTAGAGGAGTTGTCTTTATTAATTGGTTTTGATACATTTTATTATCTTTTGTTGCCTTTGCGTTTGTCGGTTGTTGCTTCTTTTTATGCTGCGCATTTCTTTGTTGGTAACCCGCCGAGCAGAGGCAACGGGCTTCTGGTTAAGTTGACGAAAGGCCTTTGGGTGCCTTGTGGCACATGGTGGGTGCGCAAGATACCTGGCCGGTCGCGCTTAGCGGGGGCGTGACACTTCTCTTCCTGCTTCTCCTCTGTGCCGCGACCCCTGCCCATGGATCGCGCCGCTGCCCACCACTTCCTCTGCAAATCGTGCCGCTTGACGGGGTAAGTGATGTTGCCGACAACACCTTGCTTTCTGGGATTGTTGGGGTTGTGTTTTGATTTCTTGTTTGTTTGGCTGTGGATATTTGGATGCTTCCCGAGGAGGCGTTGACCGTGGATAGAGGTTGGACGATGGTGGATTTCAGTGATGTTGTTGATGATGAGATTCAGTAGGCAGTGGGGTTGCTCTCACGGGTGATGGATACGTTGTTGATGGACGGCCTGCTGGATTTCTGGGGAGTTTTGCTGTTGTGAACAGTACCTTGGCCGGAATCCGGCCAGTTTCCGGTGTCCCGGGATTTTTCCGGCGAACCCGGAAATGGACTGTGGGTAAACCCTTGACTCTTTTGGGCTCATTCACGGACCTTTGGACATATGCATATTAAGGAACCCGAGCCTTGGACCATCCTTTTTGCATCATAAACCGAACCCGCACGGTATTAAACGGGCTCGGATATCAAAACGACGATTAAATTAAACAGCTAATTAAGTTAAATTAATAACAACCTATAATTCTATTTATTTATGTTTTATTTATTTAATTCTGTTTTATTTAATTTATATCTTTCATTTATTTCATTTATGCTTTCATGCATTTATTTAATTAATACTTAATTTTCCGATTGGGCTATTAAAAAGGCCCATAGTATTTAAATGCCTATTTTAATTTTATTTATGTTTACCTGGGCCCGTAAAAGGCCCATTGAAATTTAATTGTTGATTTTATTAGGCTAAATAACAATAATCCCATTCTTATTATATTTACCAAATCTTATACATAATTTTTGATATATATATATATATCTTTAATGACTTTGAGCGCGTGAAGCGCGTGTTTTTTCTCTCAAACTTCTCTCTTGCTTGTCTTTTGCTTCTCTTGGTCTTTTCGTCAAGCAGGTGGCATGCCACCGCCATCTGCCACTGCTGGCACTCCTCCCCCCCGGTTGGAGGCGTCTGAGCTAACTTCACCGGGAGATGATGATGCTCGAGCACCTGCAAGTAAGAAGGCTCGAAGGAAGACTGGTATTGCTACTTTTGGTGACGCAAGAACTGAACCTGTAGATGACCTGAGGACCTCTGTACCTGAAGAAACCCGAAGAAAGACTTCTTATAAAGACCAGCTCATGGGTAATGATGTGCCGGACATGAATATGGATGAGGCAGCTGCTGAACCTGAGGATTTCGAAGTCTACTCGGATTCGGACTCAGAAGAGGACGACCCTGATTGCCCTACGATCAGGTTGCCTGCCACTGAGAAGAGGGGGCTCTATCGAAATTGGAGGTATGCTTTGATTGTGAAGGTGCTTGGGAAGAAAGTGGGGTACCGATTCCTATTGAACCGATTGAACACCATATGGACCACAAGCCGTGCTTTCACCCTTGCTGATTTAGGTAATGACTTCTACATAGTATGGTTTGGATGCCCTCAAGACTACCATAATGTGCTAAATGGTGGTCCATGGACTGTGGCAGATCATTATCTGACCATGCGACCGTGGAAACCATACTTTGATCCCTATGAAGCTTCTATAGATAGTGTTGTTGTGTGGGTGCACTTTCCGAATCTGCCTATGGAATTTTATGAGAGTGAGTTCTTGAAAAGGTTGGGAAACCGCATTGGACGCACTACCAAAGTGGACCGCAATACCTTGAATGCCGAGAGAGGGCAGTTCGCGAAAGTTTGTGTGGAAGTGGATTTAACTAAACCTTTATTGGCAAAATTTCGCATGGGGCGACGGTATTGGCGTGCTGAGTATGATGGACTTCACTTGGTCTGCTTCAACTGCGGCTTGTATGGGCATAAAGATGAGATTTGTCCCTCCAAGAACTTGAATACTGAAGCATGTAAGCAAGGAACTCCCATACCTACCACTTTCCGCCCTGGTGCGGCGATTCATAAGGTTCGACCTGAGGTGTATGAATCTCGAGGACAATGGATGTTGGTCCAAAAGAAGGGCCGTGGCAGGAAGAGTTCTTCTCCTCAACAGGATATTGCTACAAGTTCAAGATTTGGGGTGCTGTACACTATGGAGGTGGAACAGGGAAATCAGATATCCAAGCACCCTGTTATGGACAGGGGTGAGAGTAGTGGTGTGAAAAAGGGTGAGAGCAGTGGTGTGGAGAAGGCTATAGACAATGGACAGAAGGGGCGGGCCAATGTTCACCGAGGATGCTCTGCCCCAGTTATGGAGGGGGCGACCCTACTAGAGTCAGAATAGTTGGTCATGGCGATGGACACTGCTGAACCTTTGGGGACTCTGGACAATCCGGCTGGGGATCTAATGTCTCAGGGAGTACAGGATATGCTTTTGACTGTAAGGGAGGGGCAGAATGCTGGGAGGCAACTACCACTCAAGGATATTACCAATATTGGTAAGGGGAAGGCTAAGGAGGAACTCGCTACTAGACATAGAAGTCGCAGTAGATCTGCTGTGAGGGGAAATAAGGTGGCAAATGATGTGAACTGTGATCTGGATGGAAGTAACACTCTGGTAGTAGGAGCTGACTCACTTGTCCTGTTCAGTGATGCTACTGGGGAACCTACCAAGCTATTGGGTGTACCGAATATCAATAATGAGATGCTGATGGTTCCTAATCCAGGGTGCAAATTGTTGATCAACAAGTTTGATCCCCAGTCAGCGATTCAGTGTCTTAAAGAACATAATGATGATGCCATGGCAGTAATATCGGAGGCTACTCCTACACATAGGCCGTGTCAATAGAGAAGTCTGGACAACACTACTGCTTTGCAATTATCAGGGGTGACCTCGGCTCTTGCTGAGAGGGACAGTGTTGATGAGGAGAGGACTCCTCGTGAATTTCACCAATGATTCTTGGTTAGTCCTACTTCCCTCCAGTTTAGTTTTTATGATTAAACTCGTTTATTGGAACTGTAGAGGTGCTAGGAGCAGGCGGTTCCATAGCATCTTAAAAGATATTATTAGAATTCAACACCCAGACTTAGTGGTCCTCACTGAAGTCCGGGTTAGTGGTGTGGCTGCTGAGCGTGTTGCTAGAAGTATGGGTTTGCTATTTGTTCATAGAGTGGAAGCACAGGGCTTCTCGGGGGGTATTTGGGTAATGGCTCCAAGACAAACTACTGGGATTAGAGTTCTTCATGATTCATCACATTCTGTTCATCTGGAGGTGAGTAACCAGCGAAAAGGGCTGTGGTTGTTGACGGTGGTATATGTGAATCCGGCACAAGTCTTGAAAGATTTATTTTGGAGGGATCTCACTAAACTAAGTACAGGTATATCTCAACCTTGGGCTGTGGTAGGTGATTTCAATGATTTTCTATTCAGCCATGAAAAAATTGGGGGCCTTCCCACGAATATGCAAAGGTGTTTACAGTTTCAAAGCCATCTAGATGAATGTAATCTACTGAATATGGATGCAGCAGGTCCTAAATTTACTTGGAGAGGGCCAAAGAGAAATGGATTGCGTAGAATTTATGAACGTTTGGATAGAGCAGTGGTGAATGAGGCATGGAGGCTACAGTTTCCGGACGCTTCCCTCAGAAACCTCCCCCGTGTTAAGTCAGATCATCACCCCATCCTATTAATGTTAGAAGGAGCTTTTCATGTGCATCATACAAGACGCCCTTTTAGATTCGAAGCAGCCTGGCTTGGCCACGAGCATTTTCAATCCTTGATGAAGACTAAGTGGAATCAGACAGCTCCGATTGATTGTGCTTTGGAACAATTACAACCTGAATTGAGAAAGTGGAACCAGTCTGTATTTGGTAATATTTTTGCTAAGAAAAAAGATTGCTTGACTCGATTGCAGAGCATCCAGAAACTGCTTGCCCATTCAAGGTGCCCGAACCTGGAAAGACGAGAGCAAGAGGTCATTAAAGAATATAACATCATCCTCCAACAGGAAGAAATACTGTGGCTGCAAAAATTAAGGGCAAAATGGATTAATCATGGGGATCGGAACACCCAATTTTTTCACCTCACTACTGTTATACGAAGGAAGCGAAACAAAATTGAAGGGTTACGAGATAGTAATGGTTCCTGGACTTGGGACGACAAAAAATTACAGAATATGGCGACTAGTTACTACAAAAGTCTATTCTTGGAGGATGTAGCCGATAGACCCTCTCTGACTGTTGAGCTGAATTTCCCGAGAATTGATGAAAGGGACTGGGATCAGATGTGTCAGGACGTCTCTACTGAAGAGATTAGAAATGCAGTGTTTGATATTGGCTCACTAAAAGCCCCAGGCCCGGACGGGTATCAAGCAGTCTTTTTCAAAAATCAATGGCCACTTGTGGGTTCTAATGTTTGCAGATTTGTTAAGGGAGTCTTTGAGGGGTCTGTATCTTTAGAGAGCAGAAATCCTACCTTTCTCGTACTTATTCCTAAAGTGGACAAGCCGGAGCGGATTGAGCAGTTTAGACCTATTGGTCTATGCAATGTGACGTACAAAGTCATCGCAAAAATGTTGGTCAAGAGGATTAAATCCTTCCTCCCAACTCTAACTGGGCCTCAACAAAGTAGCTTTGTGCCTGGCCGCCACATTACCGACAACATTGTGGTGGCACAAGAAGCAATCCATTCTATGCAGGGCTGTACAGGGAGCAAGCAGTTTATGGCCATAAAAGTTGACTTGGAAAAGGCTTACGACCGATTGTGCTGGGCCTTCTTGGCGGAATCATTGCGACTGTTTAACTTTCCTACACCGGTGGTGAACCTTATCATGCATTGTGTGACTTCATCTACACTGCAAATCCTCTGGAATGGTGCCAAAACAGATGCATTCTCCCCGTCCAGAGGTGTTAGACAAGGAGATCCGTTATCCCCCTACCTGTTTGTGATTTGTTTGGAAAGGCTGTCACTCTTAATTAATCAAAATGTGGCAACTGGCAGCTGGAAGCCATTTCAATTTGGAATAAGTGGACCTGCCTTATCTCACTTGATGTTTGCCGACGACCTTATTCTCTTTGGAGAAGCCTCTACCAATCAGGTGAGACTGATGAAAAGAGTGTTGAGTCAATTCTGTGAGGCCTCTGGACAGAAGGTTAGCCTCGCTAAAACTCAGATCTTTTTCTCAAAAGGAGTTACTAATAATGTGGGGAAACATATTGCGGAGCTGAGTGGTTTCTCTCTTACTAAAGATTTGGGGCGATATCTGGGGGTTCCGATCATCCATAGTAGAGTATCCAATGCCACTTACTGGAGTGTGGTAGATAAGGTCAGAGCTAAACTTGCCTCTTGGAAAGCAAACAACCTTTCTTTAGCAGGCCGTATTACCTTATGCAAATCAGTCCTGTCAGCCATTCCCATCTACACCATGCAATCCTCAAGACTCCCTAAAGGTGTATGCAAGGAAATTGAAAAATGCTGCAGAGATTTTGTTTGGGGCAGCTGTGCAATAGCAAGGAAAATCCACTTGTTAAACTGGGAGGTCGTTTGCTGCCCAAAGGAGATTGGTGGTCTCGGCTTGCGGAAAATGGACAGTCTAAATGATGCCTTTCTTATGAAGCTAGCATGGGGGATGATCAATCAACCTAATAGTCTCTGGTCACAAGTTCTGGTTGCCAAATATGTCATGAAAAACGGAGATAATTGGTTTATCAAACCAACTGGAAGGAAATCTTACTTGTGGAGAGGGATTGAGAAGATCTGGGGACAAGTATTGGAGGGTATACAATGGATAGTAGGCAATGGTCTATCTATCAAATTTTGGATTGATTATTGGTTGGAGGGCGAGTGCTCACTGCTCAATCACTCTTTGATCCCACTTGGCAGTGCTGAGATTAACAAGAGAGTCTGTGATTATGTAACAGAGAGTGGTGACTGGGATTGGAATGGTTTGGGGAGTTTGCTTCCAGAGGAGATATTGCTGAAAATCCGGGCAAGTGTTCCCCCTAATCCGGCTATGGGATTAGACACCATGATTTGGCGACATTCGTCTTCGGGTACGTTTTCGATCAATTCTGCTTACAATGAGATAGTTGGTAATTCTGCTGCAAGTGATTGTGATTTGTGGAGCATAGTTTGGAAATGGAAGGGACCCCAGCGCATTCGTTCCTTTCTTTGGTTGATGCTGCATGAGAAACTCTTAACTAATAAGGAACGATGTCGTCGGCACCTGGCATCTGATCCCAACTGCGACTTGTGCCCCCATATGGAATCGACATTGCATATCATGAGAGACTGCCATAGAGCGCAGGGAATTTGGAAGGCTCTACTTGACAGGTCAATGAACCAGTCTTTCTTTCAATGTGATTATAAGTCTTGGATAGATTTCAATTTAAAGAACAGGTTGGGAGCCAATTCGATTGAGGACTGGAGGCTGCTCTTTGGTGTTACCTGTTGGCTGTTGTGGAGAGCGAGGAATGACCGGTGGGCCAAAGGTAATCCAAGCACAACCCTGCAGGTCAAAACTGTGTATTCCTTCGTGGAGGAGATTCGCTATGCCTTGACTATGCAGGATAAATTATCTGGTCTTGATGAACAGGTGGACATACCGGTGCATTGGAAACCTCCAAAATTGGGAGTGGTGAAATTGAACACGGATGGAGCCTCTAAGGGAAACCCCGACCTTGCTGGAGTAGGTGGCTTGCTTAGAGATGGGAACGGCAATTTCCTAAGGGGTTTTGCGAGAAATCTGGGAACCTGCACTGCTTTCAAGGCTGAACTGTGGGCAGTTATGTTGGGTTTGGAGCTGGCTCGGAATATGGGCTTTGAACAGGTGGAACTAGAAGTTGATTCTCAAAGCGTGCAACAGATACTTTCGGGTTCCGAACCCCCGAGAAATGGTAATCTTGCTATCGTCAGTAAGATCCATCTTCTCCTGAGCCAACCTTGGAGTGTTACTATCACCCACATCTACAGAGAGGCGAACAGGTGTGCGGATCGACTAGCCAATCTTGGTTGCAATGCCAACTTTGATTCTGAAATTTTCTTGACTCCCCCTTCTTGTCTTCGTGAGGATTTGACTTATGATTGTCAGGGCATAGCCCAAAGTAGACGTATTAGACGGTGTTTTTAAGTCTTTTGGCCTATAAGGCCTTCATCCTACCAAAATATATATATATATATATATATATATATATATATATATACGTGAATATATTTCTATACAGGTTTTCATTCCTTCGAGCTAAAATAATATTACACCCTTTCTTTATAATTTTAATGAATTTATATATATAGTAATCCATACAAAATTATTCTAAGACTAAACTATATTCTATTAATTTATTGAAAGTATTTTGGTTAACGTAATAACGATAATATTATCTTGAAATGTTGTTTATCTAAGACATTATTTTACTGAAGATTATATTATCTTTGTCCACTAATTTAATTATCACTTTAAGCTACATTAATTAATACTCTATTCAAATTTATCGATTTTATATATATATAACTATAAACATTTATAACATTATTCTATACCGTATCTCGACTATACTGATTTCTTACCGCTGGTGATATTTTCTATTTAAAGTTTTTATTATCGGATATATATATATATTATCCATATACCATTTGGACGTATTTAACGTCACCATTATTTTATAATCAATTCTTACTAAACGTATATATAGTTATTACTATTATTATTATTTTATTGAGGATAATTACTTATGAAATATTATTTACTTTGATATATTGCCAAATATAATTTATACAACGTATTTATGTATATACATGTTTTCTTGTCATAAGCGACCTAAGGGCCGGGATATTGGCTTGGACGCTCGGTTTCGGTTTTGATTTAATCAAGTACACTTGATATAACCGTTGAATTAAATTAATTACCACCAAGTCGGATGAACTGTTTGGCAATAAGATAATTATGGAAATAATGAAATGAACAGATAAGCCGTATAATAACTGCTAAACCGGTATCATGCATAATCATCTTGTTGGTGCAGTATAAGTGATTGTGTTGCTATATATGTATATAGGGTCTCGAGGTTTGACCGGATAGCAGTTTCAGAGACACATCAGGTGAGGATGGATAACCTTTGATATGTGCCCGTAATATTGTGTGTGTATTTTTGTTGTTTGATTGAACTGTTGAGATGATTATTGTTGGCTGTTTGACTGTTATGATGTTGTTGATGTTGTTGGTAAGCTGTGTTATTGATTTGTGAAGTCTGTGTTGTGATTAATGTTGAACTGTTAATTGTGAATAATTAGTGATATGAGATTGTGATTGGATGAGTCTGTGGTATAATCTGAAATAATGGAAAGTTGGATAATCGAGGACAGAGTAATGAAACTGGACTGAATTTGAGATGATGATATAATTGTCACGTGGAAAGTAGTGGTACGACTAGATGGTTAGAGACTAGTTCTGTGGTGTCATGGCCGGTTTGGTTTGGTTATTGGGGATGTTGATCCCGGATGAGATTGATATTGGGATGTTGATCCCGGATGAGATTGTTATTGGGATGTTGATCCCGGATTGGTTGCGATTGGGATGTTGATCCCGGATTGTGATTTGGCCTGGCATCCGGAATTAGTTAATAACCAGGTACGACCCTAGCTTGTCCAGTGACGGGGCCCGGAAGATAAAATTGGTAATAATAATAAATATTCTTTTGGTCTTGGCTCAGCTTACACCCATTCGCATTAGTTCATCCAAGTCTTGTGTTGTGTTTGTCTGTGTTTACTTCGAAAGTATTATGGTTGACTGCATATCTCTGTTTATCCTTCGTCGGTGAGCACTTCGGACTCACCCCTCGCCTGCGGGGTTTCATCCCGTAGGATGAGTTGTTTGTAGTGCAGGAACGTACGAGGCAAGCTGCAGTGTACCCTCGGGCAGGAATCAGATCTATTAGTTGCATCGGGCTTTGCATATGTTTACATTGTGACTATAAATGCTTCCGCTGTGCTGTTGATGTTGAGATACCCGAGGTCGGGTAATTGATATTATTATTGGGCCATTGGGCCAGGTTCCCTGTTGTTTTTACTATTTGTGCCACGTGTCGGCACTGTTGTTAGGTAAATACTGTTTGTCGGGTAAATTTGGGTTGGGGCGTTTCATAATCAATGGTAACAATACTATTTGAGAGAGCTGCAAATGAGCCAAGCTGAGCTGAGTATAACTTTTGATAGTTTGGGCTCGGCTCTTGTGAATTTAGCTTGGTTCAAACTCGGCTTATATTCTTCTCGGGCCTAAATACAAAACTCCGGCTAGGCTACTCTTTTTTTTTATAGGCTCGGTAAGTTTTATTTGCCATAAACCGGCCAAATTATCAATTACGGGTTTAGGTTTTCTTTATAAATTCACACAATATTTTCCTTTTCTTTCTAATTCTCGTCTATATTGAATTTATAGGCATATGCAAAAGTGATAGATACTTAAGGTAATTATTACTTCGTAATTAATAATTTTAAAGATCTTAAACAAAGTACTAACCTTAGTTGGACAGATTTAAGTTGTTTGATCATCTAAGTTTGAAACCCTGCTAATATTAATTTATGAGTTTAAAAGTTTTTTTTTTTAAAACGATTGGTAAATTTAGCACGAATGTCTTAATGAACCAAAATAAGCCAAGCTCACGAGCTAAATGAGTCACGCTTTAGCATGTTCGGACTCGGGTAATTAAGTTTCATGTTTTCTTACAGACAAGGTCAGACTTAACTCGTTAAGGTAGCGAGCTATTATCGAGTTAAGCCTAGAGCTGTTCGCGAATGGCTCAACTCATTTACAACCCTACTTTTAGGTTAAATAAAAAACTGAAAGATCCTCTAATTTTTAAAAAATTTTCAATTTGAGTATTTCCTAGAGAGGGAGATTATACATACATAATTTCCAGTTGAATCAAATCATGTCATCTTAATGTGTATCTGCGACAAGAATAGGAGAAGTGAACTCAATTGAATTATGTGTGGGCAGAGACAAAAAAGTAAATTTTATTAGTAGTTAATCCCATTATACATTGTGTGCCTGGGAATTAGGAGCTGGACATGGAAGAGGAGTACTAACAAACAACACATAAACAAGTATCATTCGGCTTTTGCAAGAAAAAGCATTCTCCGTAAGCTTTTGCCCCAAATTTGGCCACACAGGCTTTGGTGCATTCATTTACTTTGCAACCACCTCCATACAACCTCTGTTTGCACTGGGCAGACACCAATATCTGCTCATTGTTACTTGCATTAGTTTGTGTCATAGCAGTTAGTAGTATACTTTTTAGAAATCTATCCGTTTATATGTACACACATGATTGTATTAAAGTAATATTATAATCCTCCCTTTCGACAAAAAATATTGTAATCTTCCCTTGGCTTGCTTTGAGGTGAAGCTTACCTTTAAGGTTGATTATCATGTACTAGGTACCTATAATTCAATCATACTATTCTGTTTTGTGAATGGAAAAAAGGATTGTTCTAAGATGACAAAAGCAAAGTTGCAGTACATTGAACCATAAATTAATAGATTTTGCTTTGAAGTTGATATAATATTATAATTATCGGCTCAATTTTTATACCATAATTTATAAACTAATAACAACTTACAAATCCTCAATTTTTTCTTAGAAAACATGCGTAACTAGAGAGAAAAACGAAGAACAAGAGATTTACCATAATTTCCAAGGGGAACAAGAAAAAGAACCAGAAAGATTGAAAGGCTCTTCATTTTCTCTAATATGTATGTAGTGAAGAAAATAATAACACTCTGAAATGAAAATATGCACTTTGAATACCTAGCTAGACACCGCAGAAAGGATATTTATAGCCAAACTCTTGTGTTCAAACATATATGAAGTTAATTTCTTGCAATATAGACTAATTAAGATTCCTATATTTTTTTTTCTACCGTTATTTACTCCCATAGACATATCACAACCAATCCCATTGCTTTTGCAGAGAAAGAAACTATATTAATATACTTCTCCAAAAAACATGCATGAATCGCATCTCCACCCAAAAGTTATAGAAAGAACTCATAAGTTAACTGATATTTGTCGAACAAATATCTATAACAAAATCTCTGGAACGATTACATACCCAATACCAATTGGGAGGGAAAGGAAATGTGTTAATATATATATATATTTTTAGAGAACATGCATGAATCACGTCTTCACCACAAAAAAGATGGAGTTAACTCTTACCAAATGAGTAAATGTGTCATTGCCAAAACTTTTCACAATTGATTTGTAACTGTGGAATGGTTTACGTTTCAATTTCCATTTGATCGCATATATCATTGGATTTTAACGAGATACGTTAGTGTAAAATGCATATATATGGAAGTGTATTGGAAAGTCAATAGATATAAATTTTATACTAGTGTAGTATCCGGTGTGTCACATGGGGGGTCAATAATTTTTCCTACGTATTAATATTTATTAAAAAAGATAAATCAAAAGAGATTGAATTAAATAATAATTTCATCAAATTAAGAAAAATTGAATGATTTTTTATGCACAAATAAAAAATTAATTAGTTAAACAAAAAAAGATAGCATAAAAAATAAAGTGATTGTGAAAAATGCAACAATAATACTGACTTACATAAAAACGTACAATTCAAAGGTAAATTATTTTTAGAGAATGATTTGGAGAAAAACTGTATTAATAAAGGAAAACTATTTAAATAGAGTAAAACTAATAAATCTTATTATTATCTCTAAATAAAGATAATTTTAGAAAGATAATTTGAATTAGGAAGAGAACCTAATAACTCTATTTCCAAAAAGAGAGATAATCATAAAGATATAATTTAAAATAGATTGTTTTGAATTTGAATAAAAATGTTAAAGATATTGTAGCCTAAAAAATGGAACATGTAACTTATATGGAGCCACATGTCTTTTTCACAATTTTTTTAAATTGCCATGTGTCAATACTTCAATCATTCTTGAAATATGTCTCTGTCATTTATATATATAATAGATACCGAGAAATGGACAAAACACTAGATGGTGGGTATGCTTTTAATTCTTATAGAAAAAACAAAAGTATTATTGTTCATGTGGTTTCTATAATTTGGAGATTTAGCCCATATATTTCAATTTGGCTCAATTTTATATTTTAATTTTATTGATTTTTTCGCTTTCAAATTTATTTTAGAAAAATAAGTATGTAGTGTGCGCAGAAAAATAAAACCCAAATTACGTATTCGAGAAAGTGGCACATGCCAATTGGCAAAATCCAATTTTGAAAAGTGTGACCTAGCTGACCTTACCGAATAAGGTCATTTTGAGTCCTAAACGTCTAAGCGAAAATCAATTAAGTCCTAAACCTTTCAAATCAATTTTCGTATTCCTAGATCTTTCAATAAGTGAACAAAGTAGTCCTAAAGATATTTTCCGTAAAAAAGAATTGATGTGGCTGTTAAGTCTTGCCACATCAGAATCCATATAGGCAAATGACGTGACCAACATGAGAATGGTGGGTTTATTGCCATTTAGGACTAGTTTTGTTCATTTATTGGAAAGTTTAGGACCCAAATATCAATTTTAAATAATGTAGGACTCATTTGATTTTTGCTGATAGATTTAGGACTCAAAATGTCCTTATTTCCTGCCCTTAAGTGTTTTTAGTTTTCATGAGAAATAATTTTTTTAAAAAGTATATTGACTTCTTAATTATTCTCTCTCCTTTTTTTCTTACATATTACATAAAAATTATACTTATTTTTAATAATTTAACTGGTGCAATATATTTTTCAAATTTTAGAGGCTTAATAAGAGAGAATATATATTACCTCTTGTACTTCCTTCTTTTATGTAAATTTTTTATATTTTTATATAATTATTTTTGGTAAAATATATGATTGGTCCCCATACTATATTAAATTGATCCGAAAGGTCCTTTTACGCTGATTATCATTAACTACATCCTCCTACTCATCTTAAATGATAAATTTGGTCCACGTGTCTGGTCTAATTCGTGATTAGCTGACATGGCAAATACGGGCCCCACATGTCGGTCAGGAGAATGATATAAAAAATAATTTTATGGCATATGGAGCCCACATAAGTGCTTAATAAATACTTCGTCAGCTAATTACAAATTAAACCGGATTAGGAAACCAAATTTACTAGTTCACTACCCGTGGATTCCACGGGCTTGGTTAGTATTTTTTTAATAAAATATATTTTTTATAAATTTTAAATTTTTTTATATTATTGTATGGTTTAAAATTTTTTTAACAGTATACGCATTAAACTTGCTGCTCAACCAATCTGAAAAAAAAAAAAAGAATTGAAACTAATGGCCATATAAAATATTAAGTGAGGTCCTCTTTTTCCAATTGCATATCTGTATTTATTTATTCAATTTTCAGGTCAAATTTATATTTATATATCGTCAATTTAATATTTTCTGATTTAGAATTATTTAAATTTAATTAATATTCTAAAATCAAGCTCGCTAATGGCCGTATAAAATATTAAGTGGTATATTTGTTAAAATTTTGAACTTAGAAATTGTAACAGCCCAGGTAAAAATTTCATTTTTACCGGGACTGTTTAAGTTAATGTACAGTAATTTACCATTGATTTTTAATCTTGGGTAATTAAATTATGGTAAATTGAGTATTGGATTCCGAAATCGAGCATGGCCCCACGTTCGGGAATTTTCTGCAGATTTTACGGACCGAAGTTGGGATTTTTCCGGGTCCGGGAAT
>JAKUCV010000758.1:0-18598 GCA_028386065.3 Turnera subulata
AATCACTGCGTTTTTTCTATCTTCTAGTGGAAACCATTTCATGTTTCAATAGCTTTATCTTAAGATCTGGTCCAGTGAGGTCTGATGGCCTTAGACTGAAATTGGTACTGCAGTGACCTACTGCAAAATGAATTTACTATAGCCTGACTCGGTCATTAGTAATTTGTTGGTAACTCATGATAAGAATTGAGTAGTGTGTAGAACAGCTCGGTTGTTGAACACTGATTGCATAACTTGTTAATCTTACCTTCCTGAATTTCATTATCTGAAACTTTTCAAATTTAACCAATGTATACGAATTATTTACTCTATTCTGTTGAGGTAACTCTTTGCTGTCTTTGTATTTTTCAACTTGCTGGGTTCAGGTTCCAGATATCATTGATAATGCATATGTTATCGTTGAGTTTGACAATGGTTCTCGTGGGATGCTTGATCTTTGCATGTTTGCTGAAGGCAGTAAAAATGAGCAAGAAATATCTGTTGTTGGTGATGTTGGGAAGGTGGATCTTCTTTTTCTCTATTTCCAATCATTTGATTCGTGGTTTTGCAGATTATTCGTTTCCGTCCTTTTGTACACTGTTTTCGTCATTCTCATTCGAAGTATATGTTTCAATAGGGGGAGGCCTTTGTTCCAGAGAGTATTGTTCGATTTGGTACTCGAGAAACTGGAAGAGATGGTGTCCAGACATTGAAAGCTGAGGACGAGAGAATTAAGTGGGTTGCTTTTCTTACCTTCGTTATTCTAGTGCTCAAATGTGATAACATATTATCCTCCCATTGTGCTGGTGAACCTATGTTTCAGTTCTTATTTTCTCCATGTGAGTTATGAGACAATTTCTTATGCAGATACGATGGGCTGCATCATGGTTCAAGCTACTTAGAACATCTGAACTTCTTGTCAGCAATCCGTGCCAAGGGAGAAAAAACTCCTGCAGTGGACCTGCAAGATGGATTGATTTCTGTGGCCATTGGAGTTGCAGCACAGCTTTCCATTGAAAAGGGTCGATTTGTTACAATTCAGGAAGTCATAGATGAAATTAATTGCTGAGTTGTTTCAGCAACATTATCTGTTGTTATTTCAACTTGCTTGTTGTATGTCTATCTCCTCCCCGCTAATTGTATAAGAATGGCTTGGCTTTCTGTAAAATCAAAGTTTCCAGCGTCAGTTTTGTTATCTGTTACTAACATTGCCTCGTTGCACTAAACATTACTGGCCCTAAACTTTTCACTGGAGAAGTGCTTGTTTTGCTTGGAGATATATAATATGACTAAACACAAAATGAAAATGCTGAAATACAGAAAATGCTAAATCATCTTGAGATCAAGGAAATCACTAATTTAAAGGCTTGGGACATCGTCTCTAACATTATGAGGATACCATGCTGGCAATATACTACTAAGATTATTCTTTTAATTGCTTTCTTTCTACTATTATCTTTTCTTTCTGCTATTATCTTGAGTAGCCACATTAGGGCAATGATAATCCTTAAATAAATGGGGAAACCAGTAGAATTTATTTTTTACCGTAGTATTTCCCAATAACTTTCATGGATTAACCAGCATTTTTTACCAAAAAAAGAAATCCAAAAGATAAGGTGTTGCTGCCTGCCAAATTATTTTCGAACGTTTAATTTAAATGAAATTGAGTAGGAAAAAAAGGAAAAGCTTTACTAATAAATTATCTCACTCGAGGTTCAAAAAAATATAAATTATCTTCCTCAAGCTTCTTAATCACACAACGGGCCCGCCTTCTAAAAATACCACCCAAGAGTTGGCGCGCATTTGCAAAAAACTGGTCACACTCTTCGCATTGAAACCGAAATGGAAGACGACGGCGGAGAGCGATCAAGCATCCTCGTCGGTCTCATAGAGAACCGAGCCAAAGAGGTACAACTACTACTACTACTACCGCTTATTCTCCGTTTCGTTTACTAGAAGATTCGCTAACGCAACCGAAGTCCAGTTACCGTTTCGCTTCATAGCTGCTCCCGTTTACTTCCTTGAATTTGAATTTTGGACTCCGATTCCTTGAGAAATTGCTCGTTCGACCGTAGATTTGAATTTCACTACCGGTTTGGATAGATTTCGTGATAGATCGTTTTTGCTCTTCATCCTCTAAACTACGTTCCTTGATTGCGGTTATTTTTAGCTTTTTGTTTTTACAAATCGGTTAGATCTACTCATTAAGAAGGATTTTCAACTTCGAAACTGGAAATGTACTGTTTGTTTTCGTTAACGGAACTTACATTTTTAGGCAATTTTTCTAAAATATTGAAGGATTTTTTTCTTGATTGACAGGTAGGAATGGCGGCTTTAGACCTAAGAACAGCTTCGTTGCATCTCTCTCAGTACATCGAAACAAGCAGCTCGTACCAGAACACGAAAACTTTGCTGCAATTCTACGATCCTGTGGCGATCATTGTTCCGCCTAACAAACTGGCGGCTGATGGTATGGTTGGAGTTTCGGAGCTAGCGGATCGGTTCTACGGATCGGTCAGGAAGGTAAGCCGTTTAGCGAATGTGATTTCTCCGTTATGGAAAAAAAACGTGTATGCTACTGATCCTGCGGGTGGTTTGTTGTAGGTGGTGATGCCACGTGGTTGCTTTGATGATACGAAGGTTATACCGGAAATTTTCCATTTTCCATTGCATTTTTTTAGTTCTTCAGTACTTGGATTGTGTGTGTTTGTGTGTGTGATTTGATTTGTGGTTTTAATTATTTGTTTCCTGATCCAGGGGGCTGTACTGATTAAGAATTTGGCTGCGAAGGAACCTTCAGCCCTTGGTTTGGATACTTACTACAAGCAGTACTATCTTTGCTTGGCTGCAACTGCAGCTACAATCAAGTGGTAATTCTCGAAAATATCTGTTTGCTTACAGTTTCTGAAAAGAAATTTGCATTGTATTGCTCCTATGGTATTTTGTTATCATCACCTCAGCAATATGCTTCTGAAAAACAAACTTCAATTGCATCATTGATCAGGACAGAGGCAGAGAAGGGGGTGATTGTTACTAACCATTCATTGTCGGTACGTGCTTCATGTCATATATCTTTCTTGATCTCCAGTGGAGTTGTAAAATTTTCCGTTAACAGAGAGCCTTGTTTGTGATGTTGACCTTACTCTTTGAGTTCTAACTTCTTTCCATGGAACAGGTTACATTCAATGGATCGTTTGATCACATGAATATTGATGCGACCAGGTAAAGATTCCTCTTCCTTTCCGTATCTACACTGAAATTTCTGTTGCAGAAAAGAGTGACATTTAGGAGGCCTTCTAGACAAATCCACAAGTGAGTTTGACTTTTGCAAAGTTTGGTAACAATTTGTCGCAGTGTTCAGAATTTGGAAATCATCGAGCCACTTCATTCTGGTCTGTGGGGCTCAACCAACAAGAAAAGAAGTTTATTCCACATGCTCAAGACTACAAAAACTATAGGAGGGTATGCGAGTTTTTGGATATTTACTTATTGGATTTAGAATGTGACGCAAAGGGGCAGGCTTAAGCATTGAGAAAGCGGTTAATGCTGCTTAAAAAATTAATTTCCATCTTTCCTATGTAGTTGTCTTCATGTTTAGATTTCTCCCAATACAAAAATTTGAAGTTGATGTAATTTCTTTTTTTTCCAGGACCAGACTTCTTCGAGCAAACCTTTTGCAGCCTCCAAAAGATATCGAAACAATAAATACTCGTCTAGATTGCTTGGTTAGTGATTGGGACGTTTAAGATTTTTCTGCATGAGTATTTAGGGACTCAGTGGTCCACAGATTGTTGCAATATCGCATAACATGTTCTAATTGTTTCCGTTATATATGTGGCGTTCATGTCCAAAAGAAGAAATAGTTGGCATCATTTTGCCATTTATCTTGGTTGAATTCCTTCATTTGATTATGTCAATATTTGTTAGCTTTGGCCAATACGGATATATTGATAACCTTAAGTTTCGTAGAATAAAAATGACAATCTCACAGCTGTTTTATCTGGTTTTGCACTTTTTCTTTTAATTCCAGTAAATCTTGCAACAGCTCTCTTTTAGCCCATCCATAATGTACTCTCTTGCAAATTTTGATTACAGGATGAATTGATGGGCAATGAACAGCTATTCTTTGGACTTTCTCAGGTTCTGCGTAAATTCCCAAAAGAGACAGGTAAGGGCAAAATAAAGTAAGAACTGGTTTGGTGGTCTTCTCGTAGTTGGTACATTTGTTGTGACTGTTAAGCAGCACTTTCCTGTGTGCTGTCTCACTCAGATAGGGTTCTCTGTCACTTCTGCTTTAAACCGAAGAAAGTAACAAATGAGGTCGTTAGTACTGATAATGCTCGAAAGAGCCAAGAGCTGATATCGAGCATCATTCTACTTAAAACTGCTCTGGATGCCTTACCTTTACTTTCAAAGGTAATTGTAGTTGCTTTCATGCATACCATTTGATGTCTTGATAACTCGCATATACGTTGACCTGTTGGTGCTTTCCAATTGCTGCAGGTGCTCAAGGATGCCAAATGTTTTCTTCTCACAAATGTTTACAAGACCATATGTGAAAGTGAAAAATATGCTTCCATTCAGAAAAGGTATGTGGTAATTGCTTTCCTGCTGATGACTTGTATATTGGGGACTGCTGACAAATTATTGACAGCGTTGTATTGTAGAATGTTTGCTTTGCAGGAAAGTTAAGAACTACTATCACTTGCCCATTTTAACTGTTTGAAGGTTCTAATGCTTACAGATAGGTTCAGAACTTTTATTGCAATTTCAATCATTTTAAGGGCAATATGCTCTCACTCGGTTTGGAACCAAAATATGGTGAGAATTGACGTTTAATGCTGAATGAGAAACTATTGTCCTTCTTGAGTAGAGTAAAGGGGAAAAACGCTACGTACTCTAACTTATATCAGGAACGCTAGGGGAAATGTTTATATCTGTAACTATACTATCACAATAAACCATGTCTTTACAAATTCTTTTGTACTGCACGCTTTCTCATCCGTGGTGTTATGTCAATAATGGGTAACCATAAACTACATTTGCTCATTTCTGAAGAGGCTTCCTTTTATTTTTTTTTTCTTTCTTAAGGGTGGGAGAGGTGATTGATGAAGATGTGCTTCATGCACGAGTTCCTTTTGTTGCCCGAACACAGCAGTGCTTTGCTGTGAAGGCTGGAATCGATGGACTTTTGGATATTGCACGAAGGACATTTTGTGATACTAGCGAAGGTGTTTTACTTTCTAGGTTTTTTTTCTCTTTTCTTTCAAGTAGCGCATATTTTTCATGTAGTTTTCACTGTTGCCCTTTCTTTTTATGTGAAAGCTATACATAATCTGGCAAATACATATCGAGAAGAATTTAAGTTGCCAAATTTGAAACTTCCTTTCAACAATAGACAAGGCTTTTATTTGAGCATTCCACATAAGGACATCCAGGGAAAACTTCCCAGCAAGTTCATTCAGGTTGATCGTAAGTCCTTTTTCAACTTGCCTGTAACAAAAGGGGTTCTCTTAGTTTTGACTTATTATGTGCTGATGAAACATGAATCAGGTTCTAAAACATGGAAACAATGTACACTGCTCCACTTTAGAGCTTGCTTCTGTGAGTACCTTCTTATCCTCAACCATAACCTCCTTGAACTTGTGTTTGATTTATGTTCATATTGACTTTACTGATACTGTGATGTCATAAGTCATGATACCACGCCTTCAAATTTTTGATTGATATATATTAACCTTATCTACTGCAGACCAAATTTGTTCTTACACTTGTTGCTTTGCAGTTGTTGATTGAATGAATGGATGAGAGTTTAGTCTTTTGAGCCTCATACTGATGATTCATTTTCCATTTGGTCCTTTTTGTTTCCTCTTAAACAATTCAATCTTTGTTTAGTTCCTGTTTGCGAATTTTTCTGGAAGAGCATTATCCCATACTGTGAGAACCTCATTTGGTTGGCTGCTTGTTTCCAACGTTATTTGACCAGCGGGTGCCATCTTACTAAAACTAGTTTCACAGAGTCACTACAATGCCTTGAAACACCAAAGGAAATTAAGCATACCAAGCAGATCATTCGTGAGACAAAACTTAAGAAGATAATTTTGAGGCTTCTACTTGTATATGCTTTAATTTGCATCTGTATGCCAATTTGTTGTTTATGTATTAATTTTGCACTGAGACATGTCCTGATCCTGGAAAAGTTTAATGCTTTTCAAGTGCATGCTTTTTGCAGCTGAATGTCAGAAATAAGTCCGCAGCTGCAGAATGCTATATGAGAACACAAGTTTGCCTTGAAGGTTGTAACAGACTGGTGATCAGCATACTACATTTAGAATCAGAATCTTTAAGTTTTTGCTTATCTTTTTATTTTTCAACGGAGCATTATTTGTTCATCTTTAGCCTGTATGATTTTACTGAAGTCCTACTGACCTCTTGAAGCCTGTTATGTTAATTATGAGTGACTTCTTTTTATGATATAGTCAATTACTTTAGTAGATCCAAAAAATCACGCGACAAAATTATCTACTGGATATGCCCATTAGCACTCGAGTGGTAACATTCAACCAACATTTTCTGGAGTTTGAAACTGAGAAAGTTAGCTTATCACCTTGGCGATAGATGATATCAGAAGTATTATGAGCACTAGCTTGATAGGATTTGACATTTTTCCACACCTAATATGTTGGAATTGCTGACAATTCTTTATGAATACTTATGTCATCATGCATACGATAGAGACCTGTGACTAAACATTTCTTCTTTTAGATTTCACATTTCAATTTCAATTTGCTTTTAGTCTTTTAAAACAGATCAGCATGAATTTCCATATCCGCTTGTATTGTGCTATTTGTACTCTACCAGCTGTTGGAATTCATTTTTCTATTGGCCTATTTTTTCATCAGAAATTCGAATTTCTCAGGCAACACATACTTTCCTGTCCAAATAAATCATGCACGTGATACTTTTTCTTTCATTTCCTTGTCCATTGCAGCTCTATTAGACTTCATAAGGGAGAATGTTTCAGCCCTAACGTTGCTGGCAGAAGTCCTGTGTCTTTTAGATATGATTGTCAATTCATTTGCTCATACAATCTCGACTAAACCTGTTGACAGATATACTAGACCAGAGTTTACAAGTAAGCAACTTAAACTGTCTTTTGAATTTAGGAGGTGAAATCTGGGGGTGTGCCTATTCTCATTGTTTTCTCACAGGTAACGGTCCTCTGGCAATTGATTCTGGAAGGCATCCCATCCTTGAAAGCATACATAATGACTTCGTAGTGCGTGTCACGTTTAGTTCTGATCACTTGCTTATGTTCGTCAACTACTTGGAAAACCTTTTGTGTTCTTTATCGCTAATTTTCTTGTGTCAGCTGCCTTCCTTTCTTACTAAGTGCTTCTTCTGCAGCCCAACAATATTTTTGTTTCAGAAGCATCAAACATGGTAGTTGTCATGGGTCCAAACATGTAAGAAATGCTCTCACTTGATTTTATATCGACATGGACTCTGGCTATATCATGATTTTGAGATCTTTCAACCAAGTAAAGTCTCATTTGTCTTTGATTCCCTCCCAAAACAATACAATACTAAATCTCTTGTTCTGTGATATAGTTATCTCCATTTCTAAATTCCGTGCATGCTGCTTAAGGTCAAGTTGTTCTACACTGAAAAGGAAACAGACAGAGCATTCGTGATAGTGTTCATGACATATTGTTGAGAATGCTTCAAACTGAAGCATCTGAAGGAATTTTGCAGGAAAACAAAACAGGAAGAAACTAAAATATGTTTATTGGGTTGCACTGTTGCTATCTATGAGCATTCTGCATCATACCAAGCTCATAATTTTTGCTTAAAATTGTGTATGATTGTTAAGCTTTTCAATTCGCCATGAAGTGGTAGACTTGTGTTTCTTTGGCTGTTCTTTGATCCTTTTATGAGTCCCTTCATTATTCTTTTAATTACATGTATGGAGTCATCTTTTTTATGTGCCCCTCAGTCTTTGATTAATATGCTGATATTGGGGTGTAGGTATTGGTTTTAACCGTACATCTCTTTTGACAGGAGTGGGAAGAGTACTTATCTTCAACAAGTGTGCCTTATAGTTATTCTTGCTCAGATTGGTTGTTACGTTCCCGCTAGATACGCAACTATAAGGGTAGCTGATCGTATATTTACGAGGATGGGTTCAGTGGACAATCTCGAATCAAACTCCAGCACAGTATGCTTGCAAACTTCAGTGTTGTGAATATTCTGCAATTTTTTTCTGGAATGGTAGCCATTTCTCGAGCATAAATGATCTGCCCCTTTGCTAACTGTAAATGAAAGAGAAAGGAGTAAAAGAAAGTTCTGAAGCACAGATACTCTACGAATAGTGATTCTTCTTGTTGAAATATGAAGAGTGGCTCTATATAATGGGCATTCCTGGTATTGTATGCGATATAATCATGTGTAGTTTTTAACGGAGTTTGCTATTTTCCTTTGGGTGCACCAGTTCATGACAGAGATGAAAGAGATGGCATTCATCCTGCAGAATGTTTCCAAGAGGTACTACTTCCCTAACTTTCCACTTAAGCCTTAAAACGGTGAAACAAGAATCTGTATTTATTATATGGCCTTGTTCATTTCAGGAGCCTGATCATTATTGATGAACTAGGGAGAGCTACTTCGTCCACTGATGGTTTTGCAGTTGCCTGGAGCTGCTGCGAGCATCTGTTATCATTTAAAGCGTAAGCTTACTTCTCAGACTTGTCTATACCATGTTATGGATGAATCGCAAAAGATGACAAGTAGCTAAAATATGTCATAGAGAGAACTGCAATGTGGTTTATTTGAACACTCAGCGCTAGATGCTCTGGAGAAAGATTGGCATGCATATTACATCTTCCTACTTATAACAGCTCGAAAGTTACAGACGTACAATAAGTTCTGGAAACTCGTGCTGAGAATTAGTTCAACCGAGTATTTGGTTAGATCCAAGCCTAGATTTGTAATTTTTAGTTATACATGTGTATGATGATTTCAGGGTCCTTGTTTATGTAGTGGTTGGATTCTATCTTGGGTTCTATTCACGAAAACTTTGCATATGATGACAAACTATAATCTTATGGATTACCTTGCCTGATATTTTCCAGGTATACCATATTTGCTACCCACATGGAGAGTCTGTCAGAATTAGCAACTATCTACCCGAATGTCAAGATTCTTCACTTTTTTGTTGACATAAAAAGCAACCGTTTAGATTTCAAGGTGACTTTCTGGGTTACATTTCACCTTTGATTTCACGTTGGGGACGGTTTCTACTAACTGAAACTTTGATTACAACCTAGTTCCAACTCAAGGACGGGCCCAGACATGTGCCGCATTATGGCCTTCGATTAGCCGAAGTTGCAGGACTACCTAGCTCGGTCACTGATATAGCGAGAAGAATTACATCCAAGATCGCAGAGAAGGTAAAATATGGTGAAGGGTTTTCTCTTGGTTCAGTGCCCCCATGGTTTCGTCTATATCATATCTAACCTACTGCAAGGTCCTGGTCATTCCATGTTGTTCCGTGGAGGGAAATTTGATATGTGGGTTTCAATCATGTCAGAAAGTAAAGCAAATGGAGATTAACTGCTCACAGTATCAGCAAATGCAGATGGTATATCGTGTAGCTCAAAGGCTTGTATGCCTCAAGTTCTCCAGCCAAGATGAGGAATCTATCCGGCAAGCATTGCAGGATCTCAAAGAGCAGTACGTGGATGGAACGCTTTGATTGAAGCGACCATGCATTAGAATCCTGGTGGGGTGCAGGATCTTTCAATCGCAGGCTTCCGCAATTGGCATCAATTCAATACAACTTAAACGTCGTCATCGAAGAAAATGAAATTGAAGCCCACTTGAACGAAATGTAAAAATCCTAAAAAAATGTAACGATCATAAACGCTTAAAAATTCAATAGTCCGTCTAGTGATTTCGAAATGTGATAAATACATTATTCCGTGAGTTATACTAAGAAAAGCTAAATGCAAAATGAGCAGTTATAAATTTGAAACTAGATATATTCTACAAGGGTGAAAATGCCTTTGGGTAAAAGGATGCAAAAAGGAAGACAATGTGGTTTTCCAGCGTAGGACGAGATATCGGGTGATTAAAGGACGACTATATATGGCATTACTCGTGCCAACAACTTAAAAAGCAATCAACATACCACAAAATCTTGCAAACTCAACAAGCTCATAAGTATTAGTGAAATTAAAAGGATTCTGGATATGGGACAGACAAAGCCTAGGAGTTACAATATCCAAAAATTTGAACGCAAGATAACAAACACTGTTCTCCATAAACAAAACGAAGACCCAACAAGTCCCAATATAACTCTATCGGAGTCACTGAGCTCAACGGTAGCGGCGAAGGGAAAGAGTGTTGTTGCGCTTCCAGGTTGCCCGGCGGGAAGGACGAGCCTTGTGGTGCAAGTGACCTTTTCCACGAAGTCCTCTGTTTTCTTTCCCTGCAGAGGTAAGTCCACGGAGTTCCCTGTGCTTGTGAACTGGGTTGCAGAGCCAGTTGATCCTTGGGTCGTTCCTGATGGCATTGTGGGCAACATCCACCAAGATCACCTCAAAGTACTTGTAAGTAGAATCCTGCAGAGAAAACAAACATTGCATAAGCAAAATGTTTGGATTGATTAACAACAGAAGCAACTCAAATGGTGTCCACAAATGGGAGACACACCTCATTGATCCAGTAAGAATTGAGAACCCTAAGGCCTCCCAACTTCCTACCAGCACGCTCCTCTGCAACAGACCTCTTGCTTCTCTGGAACTTCAATTGGGTAACACCCTGGTTGGTGGGCTTGCCATACACAATACCCTTGGGAACAGGCCTCTTCCTTCCACCACGCCTCACACGAACACGGTAAACCACATAACCCTGAAAGATTTCAACTACATTATCATTTGTATTTGAAACAGTCAAAGAAAAAAATACCACATGTGACCCATAAAACTGTCTTTCAGTCACAGTAAAACCACAAAATTAACAGTCTTATGGTAACAAAGGCACAGCTAGTTCAACGAAGGTAAGAAATCAAGAAAGCTGTGATAGAACATAGAAACTTCAAAGAGATACTTATCATCCTAACCAATAATCCAAACATTGACAAACCATAAATTTTGTGTCAGAATAGTAAGAAATCCTACTGGACAGACCACATAAATTGGTGCTGGAAAAAAAAACATTGTAACTCACCAGCCAAGAAAACACAAACATACCAAACAGGCAACAAACATGACAATTAACAGACAGATACGAAACTGTATCGGATCTTAACAAAAGTGAAGTTAACAGAACAGAACTCACTTGGTCAGAAGACCGACTGTATTGTTTAATATGCGCTGGTCTCATGAAGCATTCAAATCATTACAAATGTAAACACCCCTCCCAGAGGAGAAATGCCACACATCAAGACGCCACTCAACCAGCAAGCAACGATTCAAACAGACACAAAAGAAAACCCAACAATAATAAAACAACAAAAAGCAAACAGATTCCAAAAAAAATGAACAAACCCATTAACAAAAATCAGACACTATCAAGACGAAAACCCTAGTATTGGGTTTACCTGCTTGGCCTTGTAGCCGAGTCGGCGAGCCTTGTCAGGGCGAGTTGGGTGAGTGACACGGACAATGGAAGGATGCTGCCTGTACTCCCAGCACCTCACCCTCTGCAAGAACCTCATCACATCGGATTGCTTCTTCCTCCATAGCTCAGACACGTACTTGTAAGCCCCTACACGATTTTCACACCAAAAAAAAACCCCCACAAACGTCAAAAACCAAAAACACAAAAACAAAAGACAACCATTAAGAAATCATAAACCCGAGATCAAATCTTAGCAGGAAATGAGTGAGTGAAAGATGATACAAGAGGGAGTAGAGAGAGAGAGAGAGAGAGAAGAGGAGTACCCATTGGATCCGAGCTGAAGCGGCAGCTGCGTGGTGGAGTACTGATGTTTTTATGCACCTACAAATATAGACTTATAGAGCGGTGGTGGCTTAAGACAAAACCCTAGCGAATTCGGGCCGACTTCCACCCAGAAAAGGCCACTGTATATCCCGACGTCGTTTCCACTCAAAGTGTTTAAATTGGGCTGGCCCAATTTAAATTGTTTTATTTACGAGTAAAAGCTGCAGTTGGGCCTTAAGCTTGACCTTTCTAACTCCCAGTCTCAGCCCATGCATGACCATTGAGTCCATGTAGTCTTCCAAATTCCAAACGTTAGTGAGATTTTACGAAGTCGCTTAACAAGAAAGCTACTGCTACCGACTGCAGCTTAGAATTTAAGCTGCGGTGGTGTTCAATAATCGCGTTTAACGCACGTCGGTGGTCATGTCCTTCTTGTCTATATATAGGATAATACTATAAAGCAGCGACCAAATTTACATCTCTTTGCGTCAAATTGCGAAGTGAAAGTTGGTTCAATCAAATAACAACAATGTGGACCTTCCCTCGTAAGTCTCTTTATTCTTCCCTTTTTATTCTCCTTTCCGTTTCGTTTCGTTTCGTTTCTTTTATACAAGTCAAGTGAAGGATGAACCCATTTTCGTTTTACTGGAATATCAATGAATTCTTATTGCTTTTTATCTCTCGTTTTTTATGCTCTGTGAATTCTTGTGTTTTAAACATCGAATCTTGGTCTAGCACTAGAATCTTTGGACTGAATGAATATTTGTTTCTTTTCTTTTTTTCTTTTTGGTCTCAGTTGAATCTGCCGATGATACTGATCAACAATCAGGTGGAAATACCTCCTCATCAACATTAATCCAAGGAGCAGGAGGAGGTTTTAGCTTTGCTCCACTACCCAATCAAGGATGCGCTTTCTGTAGGTCCAGAATTCGTAATAGCACCACTACCGCTACTAATACACCATCAAATCTGTCCATCTTCCCAACACCATCAAATCCCACCTCTAATGCGTTTACGCCCCAAGCCAATCCCACCAATAATCCATCATCTACCCCTCTGTTCCATCACACATATCCCGGTACTGATGCATGCACCTCCTCCTGGTTCGACTTCCCAACAACACCATCAAAGCCCACCACCAATGCACCCACCTCCTCCCCGCCCTTCTTCAAGTCCTGCCCAACACCACCATCGAATCACCCTTCGGCCTCCTCTCTATTCACCCCCATCCCACCAAAGCCATCAAGTCCCGCCACTAATGCATCCACCCCTCCATCCTGCCCCTTCCCACCAAAAGACAAGCTGAGTTACCACTGTGCTTGTTGCTCCTTCGGTTACCACTGTGCTAGTTGCCCCAACAACAACGTTGCAAGTCCTTTCTTGTCCGGAGATTCTAGTAGAAATTTCTTTGATGCTGCCAATAATTCTACCTTGGAGACTGAGAGACTTGCTGGTAAGATTCCCGCTTTTTGTATTATACCTTGTTACTACTTTAATTCTTTGATTAGTAAATAAACAAACAAAATCATGCTTAATTGTCGTTGATATAAGCAGATATGTGCACGGAGGAGATCAAGTCAATCTCTGTATCAGCCCCGCCTAACCAAAACGAAAGATCCCACGAAGAGTTTAGATTGGAAAACTACAAACTGAAAGGTAAAGTCTTGCTTTTTGGGTTTAATTCCCTTTTGAGTTTCACTTCATATTCTTTGTTCTTCCTCCTCATTCCTTGCTCTCTTTTCTGTTCTCCCTCACAGGAAATTCCAAAGCACAGCAGAGTAAAATCTGGAGTGAACAACTGGATAGGTTTGGTCAGCCAACGGGGTTTGCGTGGGTGCCATATCTGCGATACCCTATTTACATTGGTGATGATTTTCACGCCAGATTTGGCCTCGATTCATCAAGTGGTACTACTACTACTACACCAAGGCATGCTCCAAATAGTCCCTTTGCACCATCAGGATCATCACCACCTATTGCTTCACAAAGTGGATTAATGCCTACACCTTCTGCTGGCCCCATACTCGGTGGATTTACGCCTACATGTACACCTTCTGTCGGCTCCACACTCGGGGCACTCTTTGGATCTGCCACTTCACAAAGTGGAGCGACCAGTACTATGCCTACACTTTCTGCTGACTCCACAACACTCTTTGGATCATCACGTCCCGCTGGACTTTTCGCTCGGATGCCTACACCTTCTGCCTCCATACTCTTTGGATCATCACGTCCCACTGGATTTTTCGGCCGGCCCTCCCAATAGTCTCTGTCCTCGTTTCGGACAAAGTTCCACCACCTCTACATGGTCAGGACAGTCATCAACAACAACTTCATGTACTAGCTAGGCAAAGTGCCTTCAATCCATGAATGAGGGAAACTATAAAATGCCCAAGTTGTTTTTTAGTGGGGTTGTTCTGATGGAGAATGTAGTGAAACTATTGTGGTTTTTAAAAATTTAATTTGGTTTCAGGAGCCAAATCTTAGTTTTCAAGTGAAGTATCCATTGGGGTTCAGTAGTTCTAGTGTTGTAATTTTAATTAGCGTTTCTCCTGTAAAAATCACTCAAGTATCTGCTCACTCGACTTATCACACCATGTCAAATATTGTAACAATCATGGTCATCTAAACGCCATGTCTCTGTTTCTGATGTTATTTATTGTTGATAGCTTCTTTTATGATGTTTTTATGTCCTAGATTTGCAGATTCTCTATAAATAGTAATCAATAGTGATGAGTGTTGCAATTTTCCCTGTTATTTTTTTTTTAAAAAAAAATTCCCATAAACACAAGTTGTCCTTATTGTTACTTCTTCAGAATCCAGTTCTAATGGACACCAATGTCCAGCACTGCGTGACAGCAACTGGGATTCACTTCCAAGGTCCACTCAATCTCTAAACTCTGTCTGTTGTTAGTGTTGCCAACACCACCACTACCACCGCTAAGGTTAATCAGTCAGGAACATCTTCAGTTTCTGCATTGGACAGTGCCCCTCACATTATTTGGCCATGGTACTAGTTCCGGTTTTCGTTTTAGTACCAATCCAGTTGCAAACTCATCAAATTGCCCATCACTGGAAAGTTGTCAAGCTGCTTGGCTTGGAGCTACGAGTGTTTTTCCCTCAATCTTTGTCTGTTGCTAATGTAGCCAACACCAACACCACCATTGCTACCAGCACCAATGCAACCACTATGGTTAATCAGTCAGGGAAATCTTCAGTTTCCCCCTTGGATAGTGCCACTCCTACATTATTTGGCCACAGTACCAGTTCCGGTTTTCGCTTTAGTAACAATCCAGTTGCAAACTCATCAAATTGCCAATCATTGCAAAGTTGTCGGGTTGCTCAGTCTAGAGCTTCAATCGTTTCTACAAACACACCATCTACATTTGGTAAGGTCTTCATTCCCCGTGAATAATCATTATTATTTTTAATTAAATTATTGATATTATTTATTGTATAGGTTATACTATTAATTAATATTTGAATAGTTATTGTTCATTTTTTATAAGACACATCCCATTTTTAAAATTTATATTAATTCTCTACTCTTTTTATCCCTTCTTTTTTTCTTCATATGTAAATCTTATTTATTTTTATTTGGACTTGGTCGAAACGGGGGATTGCATTAAGATGCTTCAAAATGTTACAAACTATACAAAACAGTCAGCCAATCCTGTAGTCCCCTATCCTCCAACACAAACTATACAAAATGTTATTTTTATTTTGACTTGTTATACTATTTAAGTCCTAATTAGAAAAGTTTATATATGGTTGTAAACATTTTGATAACTTCTTTTTTTGCATTTTCATTATTTATGTAAAATAATTATTATATGTTTAACACTTAATACTTGTGTGGATATCATTAATTCATAATCTTCTTACTAAGTTAGGTGCTCTAAGATCATATATCTATTTGGTCATCCCCTCCAATGGGTATTAGCCCTTCTGACATAATAGGGACTGTGTATATATGTGTGTCTCTCAGAATAATTCATGTATTCTCCAGGATTAAAGCGTTTTTTGTCTCTGTGTAAGGCCTCAAAGTTGGATTTCATCATCGTGTAGGTTTTTTGCCTCTTTTCATCCCTCTGTTCGACCGGTTTGGTTCGTCCGGCCAGAATCCGGCGAAAATCGCTAACGTGGCACATTTTCTGGTGCCACATCAGAATTTTGGGTCCCACATGTCAGGAAAAACTCAAAATCAAACCAGGATCCACCCGACCGGTTTTGCCCACCTAAACAACCCGGAACCCAAAAAATAATTTTATTCTTTTTAACTATACAAATAATTTGAATAATAAAAAATCACAAAATAAAAAATATTATTATTCAAATTATTTATATTATTAAAAATAATAAAATTATATTTTATATTTAATAAAAAATTCACAAAATAAAAAATTTTTATTTTAAAATTATAAAACATAATATATATCAAAACATTTAAATTTTATAATTTATATATATATTTTATTTTATATTTAATAAAAAAAATTACAAAATAAAAATGAAGCGCCCCGACCCGTATTTACTATACACAGTAAACATGTGCCGAAACTATTTTTATTGATAGAACCAAGGTTATCAAAACCGGACCGGTTCGACCGGTTAACCGGGTTCAACCGCCTTTTCAGCAAAGCCCCGGTCCGATTCACTGGAAAAACCCCCTTGGTTATATAACCGCTTTGAACCGGCCGGTTTTTAAGGTTTTTTGGACAACCGGCCGATTTTTTAAGGTTTTTTGCCCGGTTTTCCCGGTTGGAACAATTAATTTTTTTTTAAAGAAGGTTGTTATTTTTTTATGTTATTTTTCAGCCTTTAAATGTAAAAATCAGGAAAACGGTTGAACCCCGGTTGAACCCCGGTTTTATTGATTCACTACCTTCGCCGGTTCGATGCCCGGTCCGATTTTCAAAACCTTGGATAGAACAGACAGTACATCGTAGTCAAAATACTACACGATAAATTCAAATACAACAGAAGTTCCAAGACAATATCCGTCACCCATACTCGGAGACCATCATTCAAACCACACACGCTAGCTCAACAGCAGCAGCATAAAGTATTCAACAGCAACAAAGGCAGAGCAGCCTTAAACACTTAAGCCAATGCAACAGCCATAAGGGCATGTGAAATACAGCAACACAACAACATATATATAACAGCAGCGGAAGACTTATATGCACATGCAGTGGAGGTATGGATCCAGAGTCAGGTGGGGAAGAAAGCAGCAGCCGTCGAACGTCGTATCTGAGCTACGAAACAACTTAACCTACGGGATAAAACCCCGCAGGAGAGGGGTGAGTCCGAAGTGCTCACCGGTACATCTAAGCACAATCATGGATAAACAGAGATATGCAAGCAACCATAATACTGTAGGCAAAATCACAGGCAAAACAAAGGCACATCTCAATCAAGACTGAACCAGGGCTAAAAGAACATCTTTTATTATTACCAATTTTATCTTCCGGGCCCCGTCACTGGACAAGCTAGGGTCGTACCAGGTTATCAATTAATTCTGGATGCCAGGCCAAAGAGAACAACCAAACCGGGACCACGTCCCAAAAATATCAAATCGGGTATAACAACCCAACCAAACCGGGATAAACATCCCCAAACCAAGTAACCGACCATAGCATTCCAAAATTAATTTTCAAACCATCGGGTCGTACCACTACTTTCTACGTGACAATTAAATCATCATCTCAAATTCAGTTTCCAATTTCCATTTCCAATATCCATTATCCTTTTC
Organism: Turnera subulata; assembly: GCA_028386065.3. Taxonomy (NCBI): domain Eukaryota; kingdom Viridiplantae; phylum Streptophyta; class Magnoliopsida; order Malpighiales; family Passifloraceae; genus Turnera; species Turnera subulata. Next base: position 17,678 of record JAKUCV010000758.1, read on the forward strand.
TCAAGTATCCATAGTTAACCGTTCAACATCAATCTCAACACAATATCCACAGAATCAATATCACAGTCCAACAACAACAACAACAATAACCATAGCAGTCAAATATCCAACAATGACCATCTCAGCAGTTCAATCAAACAACAAAACACACAAAGTATTACAGGCACATATCAAGGGTTATCCATCCTCACCTTAGTCAATTATCAGTTTTGGAAATGTCCAACAGATTCCAAGTCCGGTTCCTCAGGTAACTGCTCGTTATCAATTCCTATATCAATCAAATAATATGCACACATAAGGTGATATGCAAATGTCATGCTAATATTGTGTGCCGTAAAATAAATACGGACTCGTCTCGGTTACTGCCTCGGGTTAATCCCATTATCATCATCATTCACCATTTATTATCCATGTGTCAAAATAATATACTATATTTATACCCGGATGTTATTCCGGTATGATACTTTGATAATACCCTTTCCAAAATTATTTCCTCAAAATAATTATATTTTTCTTTAAAATATATTTTTTTCATAATTTAATATACCATATATACTTCAAAATATAATCTATCCCTTAATTAATTTTTTTTCCAGAATTACTTTTCTCTCTTCTTTTTTTATTAAAATCGGACTGGGCCAAATAGTACCAGCCCAGACCATGCACAGTGCCAAGCCCAGGCCCCAACAGCAGCCCAGACACAGGCCCACGCGTAGGCCTGGTGAAACGCCCCGGCCCGTATTTACCGTACACAGTAAACACGTGCCGGAACTGTGACGACCCAACCAAAATAGGACCAAGCATACAGTGTGAACAATAGTAACTCGGCCCAACGGCCCAAAATAGTAAAACAACATAATTAACAAATCTGGCCCAATGGCCCAATAATAACAGAAGTATGCACAGCGGAAGACTTTAGAC